>JAGKTI010009625.1:0-25000 GCA_018397915.1 Birgus latro
ACACAAACATCCCACCCCCATCAATCACACACACACACACACACACACAGGCCATAAAAATTAATAACGTCGATGAGTAACAACACTTTCATCAATAACTCCAATCACCCAAATTACCTACTATTCACCCCTTCAATATCACTACGATTTTTTTGGCCTTTCTCCTTGCGTAAGACAGGTTTTTCCTAAGATTATCGTAGCTAAGATGGTCTGTATTACCTTCATTATACCTTGTGTGAAGAGTAAGCCGTGGATCAAGGTACATGAGATTAAATTGGGGGGCTGATCCGAATTCTATATTATTCCACACAATGGCGGTGCCGGAGGTATGCTCTCTCTGCGTGCCTTCTAATTACTGTTATTATGTACAGCATAGAGAAGCTGTTGAGAGAGAGAGAGAGAGAGAGAGAGAGAGAGAGAGAGAGAGAGAGAGAGAGAGAGAGAGAGAGAGAGAGTCCTTAACCCTTTGCAGCTCAGTTGATGACCAAGGAGACTCATTCCTAACCCCATAACAAAGACACATCGGATTCCACCACAATTTAAGTATTCAGGTTCTGTCAGTGACCCAGTTCCCTTAGATAAAGACAAAATAAATAAAGTTAATAATTCTCTTCAATAATAAAAACTGATGGATTTCTAGTGTCATTTTATTCCTCAAATTCTTAAAACAAGGAGGCATTTAATTTTTTTTCTTTAATTTTCGTTTCCTCCTGGCGGTTTGATTCAAATTTCAAAATTACTGGTCGGCTGGCTTAAATTTAAACACGCGGCCGTTGGGTGAGATGCCACGTCTCTCTTTTCGACGATGATTTAAGAGTGAACAAGATTGGAACGTGTTTTGTTTATTTAAATCTACTGTTATGTAATGTGGGATGGATATAGACAGATAGGTGGACAGGTAAATATAGATAAATGGGTACAGACAGGTAGACGGATAGACATATAGATAAATGGTTAGATGGATAGGTAGATAAATGGATAGACAGATAGACGGAGATATAGATAAATGGATAGACATGCATAGAGATAGATAAATGGATAGACAGAGATGGATAAATACATATAAACGGATAGATAGACAGATGGACAGATACAGATAAACGAAGAGATAGATGGACACAAATAGATAAATGGACAGATACACACAGATATAAATGGACAGATATATTCAGACAGACTGATAGATAGACACAGATAGATAATTATAAATGGAAACATGAAAACAATAAGAGGACTGAACTTTATCCCGCCTTACTGTTTAGCAGAAATAGATAGATAGATAGATAGATAGAGATAGATATAGATAGACAAATAGATAGACAGATATATGGATAAACATAGACAGACAGACAGATAACAGATTAATAGACAGATGGATGGACAGAGATTTTGACATAGATAGATAGATACAGAGATTGATAGACAGACAGATAGATAGATATAGACATAGATGGATGGATGGATAGATAGACTGAGAGATAGATAGATGGATACACAAAATAGATATAAATTAAACAGAAATTAGGAATCTACATTTCATCACGCCTCATTATGCTCGCACCGATGGGTAGGCAGGTAGGTAGGTAAGTAGGTAGGAAGACAGGTAGGTTGGTAGGTAAGTAGACAGGTAGGTTGGTAGACAGATGGGTGGGCAGGTAGGTAGGTAGACAGGTGGGTAAGTAGGTAGACCAGTAGGTAGGTAGGAAGACAGGTAGGTTGGTAGGTAAGTAAAGGTAGGTAGGTAGGAAGATAGGTAGGTTGGTAAATAGATGGATAGGTAGGTAGGTAGGTTGGCAGATAGATGGATAGGTAGGTAGGTAGATAGGTACGTGGGTAGGTAGGTAGGAAGACAGGTAGGTTGGTAGATAGATGGATAGGTATGTAGGTAGGAAGACAGGTAGGTTGGTAGATAGACGGATAGGTAGGTAGATAGGTAGGTGGGTAGGTAGGTAGGAAGACAGGTAGGTTGGTAGATGGATAGGTAGGTAGGTAGGAACACAGGTAGGTTGGTAGATGGATAGGTAGGTAGGTAGGAAGACAGGTAGGTTGGTAGATAGATAGACAGGTAGGTAGACAGGTAGGTAGATACAGATAATGCAAAAATAACCTCCATTTCACTTTACCACTTGTTTACAGTGAAGTGACAGACAGACAGACAGAGATAGATGGATAGATACAGACGGAGAGATAGACAGACACAGATGGACAGATAGACAGACTGACAGACATACAGATGGATAGATAGATAGATGGATAAATATAGATAGACAGTAGGGATGTGCAATTTACTGTTTCATATTTTCCAGTATAGGGGCAATAGAAAATACACACATACACTTTCTTTCGCAGTGAACAGACAGAAATCGATAAACAGATAGATAAAGATACAGACAGATAAATATACATAAGTAGATAGATAAATAGATATAAGTAGATAGATAAATAGATATAATATAAAAACCACGGATCCGCAATTCATTTCCTTGTCTCGCGGTAAAAAGGGATAATCCGCACAGTGACGTCATTCAACATCACGGTCCTCTCGTGCTGAAGGGGTTAACGAAGGCTTGTTCTAACTCCTCCATTTCGAAATCATCAGGAACGAGAGATAAACACATCAAACAACAATGATCAGTTAATTAAAGTTAATATATAAACCGGTACTATATACAATTTCTAACCCATATTAAAATCGCTTGGACATGGAAAATACAAGTTTAAATAATAAATAATAATAATAATAATAATAATAAGTTACATTATTCACGGGAGTTTACGCTACAGATCTAAAAATAATTATATAATTTTGGATCCACTTTTTTACGGTTGACACTATTTCAAAACGTTCATTTATCCACTTAATTTGAATCGTTAACTTATCCTTTAATTTGAACCGCTAACTTATCCTTTAGATGAATCGCTAACTAATCCTTTAAATTCGAACTGCTAACTGATCCTTTCATTTAAACCGTTAACTTAACCCTTTAATTTGAACCGCTAAGAGACGCGAGTGGGCACGAAAAATGGCGCCCAAATCGAACGCCCTCAAGGGACAACAAAGGCGGCACAGCGAGGCGAAATTAGAAGCAGAAAAGGAGCAAAGTCGGGAGGAGGAAGAGGAGGAAATGAGCATAAAATGAGGGAAGGGGAGGGAATGAGGTGATTTTGCGGATGAGAGGAGAAGGAGGGAGGGAGGTAATGAAGGAGAGTAGGGAAGGTGGGGAGGGGAGGGACGGAGGAGGGCGGGTGGGCAGAACAGCTGAGAAAGACTGTTCGTTTCGGCAGTAAACTCGCTCCTGAAAAATGTATAATAGCAAGTATATCAACTCTCACCTTGATTTTCATTTTCCATATTCTCTGGCTAAATATACACGATTTTATTCAGTTTGAGAAGGGAAGGGAGGAGGGTGGGCAGGCAGAAAAGCTGTTCAAGACGTTATTTTCAACATTAGACGGCTCTTGACAAAATATACATAAAAGAAAGCCTATCAAATTCTTCACTAAAATCAAAATTGTATCTTTTCCATGTTATTCTAATTACACTGACGATTTAATTCAGTTTAAGAAGAGGGAGGGAGGAGGGTGGCTGGGTACAAGTGCTGACCATAATCTCAATTTTGGAAGTGAAATGACACTTGAAAATTATGCATGTGTATATTAAATTCTTCACCATTACTTCATTTTTCATCCTATTCTGTCTGGCTAAAGATTTCATTCAGCTTAGGATGAAGGGTGGAGGGGAGGTGGGAAGAACAGCTGACAATCTCAATTTTAGAGGTGAAAAATGCCTTGAAAAATACATAAAAACAAAATTACTGCTTCCTTCCCTACAACTGCATCTTTTTTTCCCTTTTTTTTCACACTAAAGACGATTTTATTCAGCTTAGGATGAACGGGGGAGGGAAGGTGGGAACAGCAAAGAATCTCAGTTTTGGAGGTGAAAAAAAGAAGACTTTTTAAAAAATACATAACAAAATTACTTCTTTCTCTACAACTCCATCTTTTTCCCCTTTTATTCACACTAAAGACAATTTTATTCAGGTTGGAGGGGGGGGGGGGGGAGGGAGGGGGGATGGAAGAGCCGAACAAGATTTAAATTTTGACGGTAAAACGACGTAACAAACTCCCTATAACGGCAGCTTATCTATATTATCCAGGCCAGCTATGGATTATTTTATAGTTTGATAAGAGGGAAGGAAAGAAGGGAGAGAGGGAAGGAAGGAACGGAGAGGAGGAAGGAAGGAAGGAAGGAAGGAAGGAAGGAAGGATGGACGGATGGATGGAAGGGCAGAAGAGCTAAGCAAGACTATAACCTTATCAGTATCCTTATTTTCACGATAATAAAACTAATGATATGTATAGCTCAGAATGAGGGGGTTACAAAGTGGGGAGAATATCAGCATTATAACATCACCACCATCACCACCATTATGAACACTGGCATCATCACCATCATCATCACCATTATTAACTGACAACATTATCAACACCACCATCATCATCATCACCATCATCACCGTCACCACCATCATCCTCAACATCACCATCACCATCATCACCACCATCGTCGTCATCATCATCACCAATACCCCATTTTCACTTATAAAATTATGGAAGATAAAAAAAAATCATAGTCATCAGCCTTATAAATCCACACGCATACACACACACACACATCCGAGGCTATCTATCTATCCATATCTATCTTGCCTAACGCCGCATCCTGTTAGAAATTCGCCCTACAATAAAATACGTTTGTCCCTCCTCAGTAACAAACCCTCACCCCAAGACACCACCACCACCCTAACACACTCTCCAGCCTTATCTCGTTCTCGGTCTTCTCCTCCTTGTCCTCTTGTCTGTCTGTATCTATCTATCGTTATGTATATCTACTTGTAAGGTCTAAACTGCTTGTCCATCCATCCATCTATCTACGTCTATTAAAGCCTCTCTCTCTCTCTCTCTCTCTCTCTCTCTCTCTCTGTTTATATTCAAGTTCTTTCGCCTTAACTTGGCCCAGATTTTCGTCTTTTTGCAGCTTATTTCACGAAACTTGCAGAGAAAATACTATACGTCTCTACATCCTTCACACAGCACTTCTTCATGACTAGCATCGTATTCTAGTATTAATCTCCAGGCACGACTCAGTATTCAAGACTGACAGACGGCAATTTTAGGCCAAGTTGGAGTGAAAGGAGTATGATAACGGTACATACATAACAATAAATGCGTTTATTTTAAAGTTATAAGTATTCGGGAAATTAGCTTCTCATAATTTAATAAACAAAAATGGTAAATATCACAAACTATAACAAGATAATTAATACCGTAAGAAATTCCGTTATAACAATATTTTCAAAGTTCTTGTGTTATCAATTTTTTCTGTTGCCTATAAAAAAGACAATACCAGTAATAATGATAAAATTTTACAGGAATATTAACTAACTAGAGACAGCCAAATGCATCATATTTCCCGAGGTATGCTTCTTATATGCAAAAAATAAATAAACACACACACTTGCCTAGCTTTTTAACGCCTATGATACAAACGAACCTAACTTTTGAATCTAGCTTCCTCTGAACGCGATGGATGGTTATTTAGGAATCTGGTAAATTTTGGCAATCATTTGGTGGCTGTCCACTTCGTACACTCAAATTATATATCTTTACGCTGGTGACCGTTAATATCACAATAAGCACTGTTGTTTATCAAGTTTTCCTTCTCTTTAGGCGTCTATTAGTAACTGTTTACATCTGTTGCATTAAATTCTTTCTTCATGCCGTACTGATTTCATTACTGGCCATGTTCCGTAGCTCCAGAAAGTATCGGTACATCGCCTACTCTACTGTGGACATTTTGAATCTAGCGATGATTGGCACTGGGAGAAGCCTTGTTCCGGACGCACGTACTCCTAAGCTGCCAGCGATTATGTATGGATATGTATATTTTGTACCCTTTCCATACGTTTGTTTATCTATCTAGCTCTCTTTCTATCTACTGCCTGACGCCTTAATCCCACGGTGGCCAAGCTTTCGTAATTACACAAATATCTATATAAAAGCACCCACATCTTGACCAACCCTCCCGACATGTCAAGCTGAACGTATCTTTTGGGTATTCTTCGATCACACCCTACACCGATACTTCCTGGAGCTAGTCTCTAAGTTACTGGAGAATATTTTCACACGTTTCGTTCCCTGTTTCACAATGTAAGACGGAAAGGTGGATTTTTTTTTTTTAATGCAATGTACAATCGACTTCAGGATTGCGTGAAGACTGCTGGAAACATTTGGCATTTCTAACCTGTCTGTAAAATATTCAGTAACAGGTAAATTTCCATGAATGAAGGGTGCCTGATGTATTGCTATTAGGCTCACTGAAACTATAATTTGTTTCCGTAACGAGAGACTAACGAGGAGAGTGTGAGTAAGGTGGAGGAGGAAGAGGAAGAGGGAGGCCAAGGATGAGATGGAGGGATGGAGAGGAGAGGTATAGAAGAGAGGGTGTGTGAGCTTGGGGGGCAGTGAAACTGGCAAGGGACAGGGCGACATGGAGGCGATTTGTTTGTGGCCACCCCTTACGTAATTATGGCGTCTGGCAATAGACAGTAGGTAGGCAGTCTTTATTGGGAAACCATGTGTTTACAATAATAAGATAACAGAAATCATTATGTTCGTAAACTGGAGAATAATTTTTCGATGTACTGTCAATGCTCGTTATATTTATGTCGATAAAGACGGAAAAACTAACCAAAGACCTCAGTTGCAATTCATCAGCTTCATATGATTCGAATACAATAAACACGAAATAGCGACTTTACTATTTTAGCTTACATTTCACTTTGAAAATTAAAAAAAAATGAAATTAAAAAATGAAAAAATAAATAAATAAATAAATAAAACTGACAAGAATCGTCGTAATTTCCTTTCCATTTACAAGTGAAATGCAGACCAAAAAACAGAGAACAGCAGGTATTTCGTGTTCACTGTATTCGTACCTTAATTTATTATTATGCAAGAAGGAATCAAAGGCCAAGAGCCCGCAAACTGTTCCCTCAAAAAACAAGACAGGCAAATTCAAGATCCATTCACTTCGAGATGCCTGGACACACTGCTTTTGAAAGGCTGGAGATCACAGGCAGTTGAAAATCCTAAGGTAGACAGTTCCAGAGTTGACCTGTTGCATAAATGAAACACTGGGAGTAACGGTTAACTCGTGAGGTCGGTAAGACGCCACCAACTCTTCGGATAGTTTTTTCTTTATCAACATTAATATAACTAGACCACTGACAGCACAACAACCAAAAATTAATTATTCTCCAATTTCAGTACGATTATAACAATTTACGAACACAAACGAATTACTTCCGTTATCTTTATTAAACAGGGGGATGCCCAAATAAAAAGAAAATAGAGAAAACTACACGGAAACTTATTATTATTGTTTCAGTAAGCCAAATAAGAAAAGAAATAGATAAGAAACTACACGGAAACATTATTCTTGTTTCAGTAGGCCAAATACGAAAAATAGGGATAAAAACTACACGGAAATTTATCATCATTGTTTCAGTTGGCCAATCAGAAATAATATATACCGTATACCATGAAACGCTCCTCGATCAGACTATAAACTCTCTCTCTCTCTCTCTCTCTCTCTCTCTATTGCCCGACGCCCTAATCCCGCAAAGGGTGGCCGAAGACAAAACGCCTCCAAGTCGCTCTGTCACCCATCTTTTTCCTGCCCTTCCCCCAACTCACTCCCCCCTCCCTCATACACCTCTCAAGTCCACCCCTCCACCAGTCCACCTCATCCTCGGTCTCCCCCTCCCTCCACGTCACCTACATACACCCTCTCAGCCAGTCTTTCTATTATAAACACGGGCCTGGAATGTCAATCTCTCCAGCAGTGTTCGTGGAATTCTGAACTCGACTGATCATACAAGGAATTTTTCAGTCCAATCTCCAAGAAATAATGGCGCGAAGCACTGGCAAAGGACACTGCTGAGAGAAAGAATGAACTGGGAGAGAGAGAGAGAGAGAGAGAGAGCACATTATTCCTTCCGTAAGTGTAATCACGATGGCTAGATTTCAAACGAGGCAATACGACAGGAAATTGACCTATAGTAACGTTTTCCCTGACAATCTCCGAAATTTTTCTTATAATCCTGATAATCAATACCCATAGATATAATTTACGTCATGCCTTAACAATAAAATACCCTAAAGTCAGCATATATTAACAAACGATTTATCTCTCTCATTCAACATTTCCAAAGCTCACCAGTGCTCGCGGTTTCCTTGTAAAATATAACTCGATAAAATAAAAACTATATACATAAAAAAAAAAATAGGTATTACCAATGAAAATTAATATATTGTGAAATTAACGGACCCCTTGACTATGGTGACGCCATTTTTTTTTTTTTAATATCTAGACGAATTTTGGGACATTTTCGAACTTGGTAGAGGGCGAAAAAAAAAAAACCTTAATTTAACACCTTCACTAATAAATGTCTCTCCTACGTTGTGTAAAGTAGTTTGGTGGTGGGGAGAATAAAATTATTAAAAAGATGTCGCCGTATTGAAAAGCTAAAGTTTTCACGGGGTTCCTCTGGTAAACATTCCCCTCCCAAGCCCCGGCCCTTCCTTTATATCCTCATTTATCTCCCTTTCCTCCTTCCATCATCACATCCAGTACATTAATTTATCATCACTAACCTTTAGCCTTCCGCTGCTTCATTATCGCCGCCGTGGCACCCCAGAGTAACGCGATAAATTGAGGAATATGTGAAGAAAAACACAACATGTCCACCACCTTCTACAAACACTCCGCACTAATAGTTCACCGGGGATGTTGAAGTCTCTTAAAAACAATTCGTACTTAGTTTCTTGGTTTCTTGGATATATTGCGTGTTCTTGTTTTTTATTTAGGTACAATATACATAATTCTGTAATAATTAGCACCCTGTTATTTATATTTTGCATTAAATACCATAGCGCCTACTTGATAAAAACTGTTCCAATACTACAGACCTTCAATGACGCCTGCCTATCGTCAACGTTTTAAGGAAAGTACAGTATCACAAACTTCCTTCTGCCAGAAAAGCCGACATTCTCGCCGTCTATCATTCCCTGGCATAGATTTTAGCACATAATAAATGGTGTAGTATTAACACTTGGAGAAATACCTACCGATTAATTTATTTGAAGTCGGACGATATGCTCAGGAAAAATCAGGAGCACCAGATTTTCTTCTTTTAATTATATATATGTATATATATTACGTGTCGCTGCTCACGGATAAAGGCATAGTTACGATTTTATTAAGTGACGCTGCTCACCAATGTCACAGGGTTAAATGTGGAGGAGTACAACGGCAGTTCCTATCTCTCTCGTATTCTGAGCACTTCTGGGCTATTCAAAATAATGTACAGGCTTCGGCAATTGTTTAGACAGATGTTAAGAGAAACTTCTGGAGATTATTGATGACTTTTGACCTTGGAAATAAATAGACGTTCAATATATTTATATAGTTTGTGCTCAGGCTGGTTGCTCACGGTTCACACAACATTTCAGGGGCATGACACGCATCAGTCTGTAGAATTTCTGAATTAGTTTTTTGTTGTAGAGAGGCCTATGCAGGTCTGCACCTGGCCAAATACTCATACGGATCTAAATTTTGACAAATTTTGCGATAAGCAGCTCTCCATAGCACTATATACAGTATCAAGATTCATATTTTTCTTTAAGTTTTGTTCCGTCATTAACATAACCACTATGCTCCGCTGCCTCAATATACAAGTGGCCCTCAACTTCCACTCTAACCCCTGAGAGGAAGATGGTAGAATGCAAGATGGCAACTTCGCCCTGGAGTCCACTTGAGCTCATGTTCAGATGAGCCTGAGCTGCTGCTGCTACTTTACCATCAGCATTACTACTACTAAAGTCTAGTGCACACACAGCCACTGCAACACATCAACTTTGACATGCATCACTCACTACAAACACCCATTCTCAATTCACACTTTCCCAACATAGGAAAGAGTTAACTCTGGCCATCAGTCTTCCTTCTGGGAAAAGATCTGGTCCTATGGGTAAATTTCATTTGTCCTACTACAGTATAGTTTGTCACAATTGCAGTATTTTTCCTTGATGTTACTCATAAGGACAGTAATATTGATCTGCTTTTTGACTAACAATCATAAAACTCTTATTACACTATTCTAACGTCTGTTGTAATCTTCAAAATTGCAATACTAGGTTTCAAAAGTCACTGTTCAATGTTTACTTTTTGAAAGGAAGTGGATACATATTATACCCCTCTTACTCTAACTTGGCCAAAAATTACCATCTCTCCATCTTCGATACTAAGTTGTAACAATAGATTATCACAAGAATATAATGCTAATCATGAGGTAGTAATGTGGAAAGCATGTTGAGCCATAGTAATGTCTTTTCTGCCAGCTAGAAAAGGACGAAAACCCAGGCCACGTTACAGTGAAAGAACTATCGGGTCTCCAATAGTACATTCAACA
The DNA here is from genome assembly GCA_018397915.1 of Birgus latro. Lineage (NCBI taxonomy): Eukaryota > Metazoa > Arthropoda > Malacostraca > Decapoda > Coenobitidae > Birgus > Birgus latro. The sequence continues at coordinate 10,536 of JAGKTI010009625.1, forward strand.
ACTCAGAAAAAATACGGGAGTAATGAAAACACTCAAATACAACAGCATATTTTATTTATTTGCAGATAATCATATTTCCACTGACCCAACACCACAGCCTCACACCCTCACCACGAGGCTTATGATTCCGCACGGCTGCCGCACTTAGTTTTTTCCCCCAAGTTTCCCATTTCTCAACCGTGCGGCAAATAATAATAATAATAGTAATAATAGGAGACTGAGCACTGGTTCCTGGTTTGCCAGCTGCTCTTCCCACAGCCTAGGGGAACGTGCGACTAAGAGTTTCCGAGGCGGGACTTTCAGGGAGGCTTTTTTTTTTTTGTTCCATTTCCCGATCACATACTATTAACAACAAGAGACTGGCACTGGTTCATGGTTCCACAGTGCTTCTCCCACAGCCTGGGGAACGTGTGACTATGAGTTTCCAAAATGTGACTTCCGAGGAGGCATTTTTTTTTTTCCATTTTTCATCCACACGACACATTTGGGAAGCTATTTCCTGTTTCCCAACCATGCGGAAAGAATAGTGAGACAAGCACTGGTTTCTAGTTCCCCAGCGCCTTGTCCTACAGCCAGGGGAACGTGCGACTAACAGTTTCCGAGGCGGGATGTTCGGGGAGGGTAATGCGCTACGAAGTCTCCTATCCGAGTAAGACATTTAGGGCAGGGAGGACGACACTCTGCACTAGGGGGGCCTACCATCCAGTGCCTCGGGAAAGTGAGATTTGTTTTCTATTGTCTCCACTGGGATTACTTTATGAAATATACAGTAGCTACAGTGATTTACCTCCCCACTGGGATATACTCATACAAGGGTCATATTCTTGTCACCAAAGAAGGCTCTATAGCACCTCTTCTTTATCCACCTATTTCTCTATCTGGTTCCTTAATATGATCTTGTATTTTCTTTCAGCAATTAATCTTGACTATATAAAAAAAAAGGTAACAATATACAAGAGAATAATGTCATGATATTGGGGGGGGGAATTACAAAAGAGAGGCTACACAACTTCCTGGGACCACAAGAATAGATCCCCAGTCTGGCATTTAACATTGTCATCTTTACCCAGCAGATACACATCTCCCGTGCATGAGACATACTGGTCTACAATGTCCCTGTTACTTTCTATCGCCCACTTGGAAACAATGCACTGGTTTCTATAAAGCCAACAGTGCAGAAAACCTCCCAGAATACAATGGTCACCTTCACCCACTCCCACTTCCTTTCTGATCCTTTGGGGGAGCGAGATGATTCCACACATGTGTTGGCATACAGTAAAGCCTCCGTTTTCCTGACTAGCCAAGGATGACGGACGGTAAAATCAATGAATTGTCAACATATCCGAGGTCTCTACTGTCAAGTCCTTGGTATTCTTGGGTCTTTATCTATGCTGGAAAGCCAAGCAATGGTGGCCATGCACTTGAAACCTGAACTGCAAAGAGAAGACAGACCCCTATATTTTTTTTTTTTTTTACAATTTCTGTATGTGAACTTTGTATATAATGGGGATGTAGGGTAATCATACCTAGTCACCACATGTACTCTACAGCTGTCCAAGAAATACTGGGGTCTCACTTTTTCTTCTGCAATTTAAGTTTCATGCAAATAGTTGAGAAATCTTTCATGAATGTCCAACAGAATAAAAAAATAAACAATGATTCCTTCCTTAAATTATAACAGAACAAAATCTAATAATTAACATAAATGAAGTGAAAAAAAAAAGTATCACCAAGCCTAGAAAGGCTATGTGGCACTAAGGCAGCAAAGAAAGAAGGACAATTATATTAAATGCAAAACACACAGAGCAGAAAGAACAGCAATAATACTAGAAACAGAAAAAGTAGGAGAATCACCAAGGAAATCAGTAAGCAACGAGGGGTGGGGTAACAATGAGAGGAAGGGATATGCAGAGCGACAGTCGCAAGGTATGAACGGGCAGTCAATAAAAAGGAGTCGGATAGTCAAGGGGGCAGTTACAGCATAAACAAACTGGCGGGTGGTTACCATTCATTAAGTGACCGTGAGTGAGGTGGGTGTGACTCAAGCAAAGACGAGCAAGAACAGTCTCCCATCGACGATTCGGGTGTGTGGAAATAGACCAAGCAAGAAGAGAAGGTTTAACGAGATAGAGCTAATTGGCGGCCAGGGGGTTCCAGGAAGTTTGCCAAAGGTCATGGAAGAGGTGAGTAAGAATAGGAAAACAATCAAGACCAAGAATGGGTCGAGGAGAAGACATGAGGGACAGAGCAGCAGAACGAGCCAGTGAGTCAGAACGTTCATCACCAGCAATTCCAACATGACAAGGGACCCAGCAAAATTTAATTGACTTCTTAAGCACAGAAAAACAAAAACAGCCACTCTTAAATTTAGGTGACAAGGGGATGAGAAGAGGAGGCCCATAGGGAAGAAAAAGCACTGTGGGAATAGAGAAGATAACAAAAGAGCAGGATGAGGAACGAAACACAGACTTCAGAGTGAAAAGATAAAGTTCCGCCGTGAGAACACCCGCAACAGAAGTAAAGGAACTGGAAAAAGAAGACGCAGGGGAGACGACAGCAAAACCAACACCACGAAGAAATTTGGAACCGCTGGTAAAGAAAGGGGTAGCAGAAGAGTGAGAAGACATGTGCTGAACAAAAAAACCAAACAAGAGAAAGAAGAGAATGAGAACAAGGGAGAAAAGAACAGACCACTGGAGGAGGTAAAAGCCATGGGAGGAAAGAAACAGGATGCAAGGGAAGAATGAGTGGAAAAGTGAAACCAACAGACTGAAGAAGAAGGTAGAAAGGAAGGAGAAGAGAGGCCGACTGAAATGAAAGGCAGAGAGAGAGAAGGGGTGGAGCAATTCATTGGAAGGAAACTGAAGTAGATGTGCATAATGACCAAAGGAGGGGGGGGGAGGGGGGGATTCAATGCAGGGGCTTGTGACCAGTGTTGACTGAAAGGCACCTACAGCCAAACAAAGACCAGCATGATGAAAGGAATCAAGTTTCGAAAGAGTACGGGCAGAGGCAGAAGAATAAACTTGACGCCCATAATCGAGTTTAGAAAGAGAAAGGACAAAGTGGAGACAAAGAGGCACAGTGCGATCAGGGCCCCATGAAAGGTGAGACAGAGCTTGTAGTAAGTGAAGATGAGGAAGGGTGGAGGAACGAAAGAAAGAAGAATGCGCATTCCAGGTTAATCGAGAGTCAAAGACAAGAACAAGAAAGGTCGCACAAGACCAATAAGGAAAATAATAATTAACATATATAGGTGACCAAAACAGAGACATCAGGCCACACCATGTAATGAAGATAGAAACAATAATAATTTCAAAAAGTCCTGAAAACGAGAGGCTTTGCTGTATCAATTAATATATATACTGTATATGTGTTGGGCTATGTACAACCATAGCCTGGGTAGCTAGGGAATATACTTGAGCTTATTCTGGTATTATTCTGGTATAACGTCATTTTGATCTGCAATCCAGGGGGGGGCCAGGGGGGGCTTCCAATACTACTTTTGCAAATTATTCCCCAGTCAAAAGACTCCTCAAACATGTCCTAACCCTGTATTGAACATGTCCCTAACCTGTCCTGAATATGTCCCAAACTATCTTGAACATGTCCCAAACTTGCCTTGAACATGTCCCACACCTGTTCACAATCTGCCATTATTTCTGAATATGGGTGCCAGCTTAAACCCTGCTGCCTTAGGAAATAATTATCACATTTCTATCGTACATACAGATAACCGTTTCAGCTTAAAATTGCTAAAGACTCCTGGAACCTAACCTGAACCTGCCATACATCTGAATATGTTTGTTGGCTTACCCCTTTGCAGCCTAGGGACATCTTTTTTCACATTACTCTTGCTACCAATAGACAATTTTACTCCACTTGGAGAGAGAGAGAGAGAGAGAGAGAAACAAAAAGAGGAGAAGCAATGAAAGTGTGAAAGCAGGAAAACAATCAACAGAATCCCCAGTGTAATGACAAGGAGAAAGAAATTACGAGTGATTAGATGATGTACGGATCAGGGAACTATCACCAAAACACCCAATGTAGTTAGAAGGGGTCAGATAATTGTCATCTACCCCTCCCTCCACTATCACCGTCCCCTAAGCTGAATATAATAATTTGTAGGTAATAATAATAATAATAATAATAATAATAATAATAATAATAATAATAAAAATCCCAGAGAATGAGTCAAAGTTGTCCACAGGCTGCAGGAGTTAGTTTTACCCTACCTGAATGTTGCAATAAACCATTTCCTTTTGCAATCCAGGTATGACAGTTAACAAAAAACCCTACATAACTCTCCCTGGAACACAACAATACATTTTTTCAACGACCACTTTCTCTTGCAATTCTGGCACTTAACGAACACCCTACATAACTTTCCTTGCAATACAACTTTCTTTCTTTTTTTTTCAATATTCATCATCTTTTGCAAATCTGGCATGAAATTAGTAATAAAATATCACTGGGATGTTACTTCTAAACATGAGGGTGTATTTCTTTTGTCTTATAACTATTTTCTTCTGCAAATCTGGCATGAGAGTCTAACCAAAACCCAACAATGGTTCCTCTGCAATGGTTACAGAGATGCACTTATTTCCACAACTATATTCTTTTGTAATCTGGTATGGAACTTAAACAATACATAACCTTCTTTCTAACAGAGAGGCTCATTTTTTCCAACACTACTCTCTTCTGCAGCTCTGGCATGAAAATTATAAAAAACATACAGAACTTTCTATATAACAACAGTGGTGCATATATTATTTTCCTTGTCACTGTAGCACGGAACTGAGATCAAAAACTTTATAGAGATTTCTTTGTAATAACAGTGATGCTTAATTTCCACAAATTTCTTTTTCTAATTCTGGTACGGAATTTGTAAGACTAAGCATTTTTCCATAACTATTTCCCTTTTGAATTCTGACATGGAACTGACAGTAAAAATCACCCCAAACTTCCTTACAGAATGATAGTGCATTTTTTCCCTTCTTTCTGAACTCTGATGTCACCTGTATTCTTCCATCGCATTAGTGTGGTCAAGTATTCTTCCGTCGCAACTCCAAGGGCGACTGCAGTTTTTGTTTGAAACTGCAATTTGTAACTGTGAGGTCAATTGTGTTATTACTGTTGCAATGTTGTGCCTGGTGGAATTTTCCTGTTGCAAATCTGTCACTGCTTCTTTACTTTTTACTCAAATGACTAACAGCAGTTCTTTCCCCCAAATCTGTAGTGAATGTCATTTGTATCTTGACTCGTATGATCAACTGCATGTTTGTCAAAATTCTATCACTCAGGCTGAAAGCATTTTTCTGACATAACTCTGCTGACTGAATTTTCTTGTCATAACTGGTGGCCAACTGCAATTTTTCTGTATGAGTTTGACCATTACATTTTCTTTTCATAACTCTGGTAGATTCCAATTTCCTGAGCACTTCAGTCTAGTTGCAGTTTTCCAGGTCACTCCAATTACTCAGCAGCATCAAACATTTCTCTAGTCCTGTCACTGAATCTCTTGCATCATATTCCTTCATACCCAATCATTTTTTTTTACACATCCAATCACTGAATCTTTCAAATTATGTTCCTTCATAATAATACTCTTATATATCAGTTACTGCACATCCTTACATTAATTACTCCGCAGCATCAAATATTTCTATGGTCCAGTCACTGAATCTCTTGCATTGTATTCCTTCATACCCAATCTTTTTTTCACACGTCCAATCGCTGAATCTTTCAAATTATGTTCCCTCATAATAATACTCTTACACATCAATTGCTGCACATCCTTACATTATCTTCCTCCATAACACACCATTATTTCCATACAACACTGCACCTTAAATGACACAGGTAGCTCTCAATCTATGACAGGGGTGTGTCTAAAATAAAACAGTTTTTTCCATACAGCTGTTACTCTGCACTGAATGAACTGGCTAAGCAGGTCTTTAAGCAGGAATGGAACTTGAACAGATTACTTTCTTCCTGGAATCTTCTCTGAACTTCACTGGGGGACAAAGAGAGAGAGAGAGAGAGAGAGAGAGAGAGAGAGAGAGAGAGAGAGAGAGAGAGAGAGAGAGAGAGAGAGAGAGAGAGAGAGAGAGAGAGAGAGAGAGAGAGAGAGAGAGAGTATTCCCTAATAACAAAATATTTTCCAACAATGCAGTAACTCTGTCACAGCTTTAGCTCTGAAAAACAAAACACACTTTATGGAGGATTACACTGTTAGTTGTATTTTATCACCTAATTCTTCTGCTTCAACAAACAACACACGATTCTCGATTTCTTGCCAAATGTCGGAAGTCCTAAATAAATTAAAGCAAATACGTCCTTTGAAACAGTGAATGAAAATAATACAAATGGCCAACCCTGTACTGTACTATCCTCCTTTTAGATGTAAGGGACAACAACAGCACAGTTCATTTAGCCCCTTCAGTATGAAAATGTAGATCTTATTTATCCTGCTACCACCTGACGACCCTATTCAACTTCAGGATGATCTACAGCAGTCAGGGAGACAATGAAGGCTATCTCCAATCCCTCCAATTCATAAGATGTCCCAGAACTCAGTAAGATCGCCTGGAGGTAGTAAGAATGTAAATGAAAAATACGTCATCATGTCGAAGAGGTTAAGGGTAGATAACCTGGCATTTGCAAACAGCTTTTACAAACTTCAACAACACCAGATGATTCTATGCAGTAAAGGAGATGGTTTGGGCATGTGCAGAGGATGGGGGATGATAACTGGGTGCAGAAAGTGACAAGTATTAATGTTAGGGGTAGGGCTTCAAGAGGTAGACCAAAAAAGACCTGGGATGAAGTCACTTAGTGTGACATCTGGGATATGGGAATGTAGAGAAGCTGCCAGAAATCGAGCAGCATAGAAAGCTGCCATTAGATGACCAAGGCCGATGCATGCAAGCATGTTGAAGCCTTTAAAAACTAAACAAAAGGAACAACCCTATGCCATCAAAGTTTAAAACCATGTCACTGATACCATACTGTAGTTGTAAAATCTTTCTTCTTAAAACAAGATGGCAAAGGTGTTGGCAAACTCCAGATCCTTTAGCCATTTGTACAACGCATCATGATTCAAGTGTGTTGGCTTTTCCTTCTCACTGACCAATGTACAGTCATCTAAAAAGTATTGGCCATCTTACCACACATATCATCCTGAAACATGCATGAAGCATTGTGATATATGGGGTACCCTGTAATTCTCAGCACAAATACTGTCCTTAGTAATTTATGATGACTCAAAATTGCATAAATCGTCACATATTGGATGGTGTATATTTTTTTGGCAACACATTACTAGATTCATGTGCAACTGCAAAACTCACCCATTTTCACAACCACTGATCTCCGGGTGTGTGGTACTTTTTGGGTTAACTCTACTCATAAATGTACAAAGTGGCTGCAGGATAACTAAGTGAATAATGAATGCAAAGCGTGTCTTGCTTCCCTACCCTGCCGACAAATGCACTCTGCAAAGTGGCATAAAGGCTAACTACAGGAGTAAAATGTGTTCAGCTTCTCTACTTCATCGATAATTATAATCTAACGAGATATGAAGGCCAACTGCATGAATAATGAGAGTAAAGTGTGTCTGAGTCTTTCCTCGTAAATCAATGTGTTATCTGGCATGCAGGTCTTCCACATCCAACACTCACTACTCGTTAAATGACCATCAAAGAAACGGGCACACGCACACACACACACACACCTTCACCCATCTTCGTTTTAAGCATATGACCGTTTGTTATGGCTTAGATGATATATGTCAGCACGGAATGAAAAGGGTTATGGGATAAGAGAACATTTAAAAGAACTGCTTTACACATGGAGGGAAGAAAGTCACTGTCATCATAATCTCAACATCAAGATAAAAAGTATAAATAAGAAAATGTCCAAACAGAAAATAGTGTTTCAAATATCCAAATAACAAAGTAATAATAATAATACCAGTCAAGACAAAACGGTTTCATGTACATATAAATACTGTCATACACTACACCAATTTCCAAATATCATAATGGCAGAAATTATTCGTATACTGTATGCCGAATTCAGTGTCACAAAATACAGTAAAAACAGGATGGATACACCATAGAGAGACCGTAATCTGTCTAACTCACCATTTACTTTTTCTGTTTAAAGCTATCTTAGTCTGAAATTGGTCTGACATTTTAAAAACCCTGTATTACAACAAGTGCGGTCATTAAACTTTCAACGTACAGTCGTGTCACAAATTACACGAAGATTACGTTCCGAAGACCTCCTGTAAAGCCAAAAATTGTGTATAACCAAAATTCCTCCATGAACAAGCCCTTAATCGTTCCTAAACTTTCAAAAATTAAATAAATAAAAAGAAAAGAAAGGCAGAAAACAATATTAACAGAACAACAGAATACAAAGCACTCGATTCACAAAGCTTTTTTAAATAAAGGAGCTGAAGATGATCTGGAATATGGCAGTGAATGTGGTGAAAGTAAAAGAAAACTAAAACTGTCATCGAATAAAAATCTAACAAGAAGAGGCTGTTTATAAATGGTGTGTGCTGCAGTGATCGTGTGCTGTGGTATGTGAGTTCAGTGTTGTTATTTGATCAATTGTGGAGGGGTTAGTGAACTCTTCAGCAGACCTGGCCTAACCTTATCCAGTGCAAGGCATGGGTACTCAACTCCATCACCAAACAGCACACTACCAGCCACCTGTTGCCACTACATTGTTTTTACTTTATCAAAACATATAATTGTTTGTGATTACGTGCTGACGAATTTTCGTTTAAACTATTTCTACAACATACTGATGGGCAGACAGTACTTCTTGATAATAACCTAATGGACAAGGTACTTCCAAATGGTAGTCCACCATAATAAACTGAATGTCATAATGCACAAGCTTTTCATTTCGTTATTAAACACAAAGACGTTTGGTAGTCATGACTGCTGAGGAGTTCTTTGCTATGAATACGTTCTTAAACAACTGACAGAGTGGTAAGTTTGGTTTTTAACATGTGTACAAAGATATTTCTTTAATTGTGGAGGTATGTGAGCCTATCTGGGGCAAGGCAAGTGTGTGTGTGGTTGGTTCCTCCACACAACCACAACAAAACAAACACGTTCATTGTAGCAAGTTCTATCGCAAAACTTTTTTTTTTTTACCACAGTAGCTAATTTACACAAAACGATGGGTGCAAAAATGGTGGAATGTATAATGATGTTTAGGCTACTTTCAAAGCCTACATGAGCTCTATTATACACAATAATTTACAATTATAATGTAGTTTCTTGCTTTGCCCTCACCTGTACATTACATAATAAAACACTACATACTTTGTTCGGTTATTTTAGTATCCCTTCATCTTTTGTCATTACGTAGGTATCAGTATACACTCTCACACACACACACACAGATGTTTGTGTGTGTGTGGAATCCTAGAAATGGCATAGTATATGAATTACTTTGAAATATAAAAATAATAAATATTTGTACAGTATTATAAATTGCACACAGTCTAATCAAAACTGCATAAGCTAAATTCATGTAAGTTGTGACACGACTGTACTCGTGACTGTGACGGGATCCAAAATTTATCTAATGCATCACAACCTTTTAGTGCTTTTACATAGCAATCTTTATCTGGAATGGGCTTCATAATCAGGGTAGTCCATATATAATACTCCTCTTCCTTTCCACCGGACAACTTCTCGGGTCTTGCATGGATGGCTCAGTCTGCTGGTATGGGCATGTGTGTGTCAGAGGGAGGAAATGAATAAACGATGCACGGGAAACACTGACTGCGTTGACTGTGCTGGCCCCACAAAACACAAGAAATCACACGGCAAGGTGGATGAGGAGTGTTATATATGGAATAACCTGTACAACAACAATCATCCACCTGAGTAGAGATTATGGTGCCACATAAAAATAAATCACCAATGATGTGTTTCCTGGGAGCCTCCTAAAGCTACAAGAACAAAATCCAGAGTTACCAATCATGCCAGTTTCTCAAATTTCAACATTTTATATTAACTTTTTACAATGATGGGAAATACAGTAATTCTTTATATCCTTTTTTACAACTATGGTACGCATCGAGCTTCATATTTTCAAAACTTCCTCCATATTACTGGTACTGTGAAGTGTGAGGAAAAAACTGGCCAATTACCTTCATAGGCAGTGATGGAACATTAAATCTCTGAATCTGGGTGGCAGCCTTGTAATTAACTCTTGCTGCCACCAGATGATTTTATTCAAGTTAGGAAAGCCCTCTCGTACTGAAGGGATTTCTACCTACCCTATCTACCTACTGCCAGACGCCTCAATCCTGTAAGGGGCGACCACAAACTAATCCCTCCATGTCGCTCTGAAGGGGTCTACTCAAGCCTCTCTAACCCCTTTCATTCAATGCCTCCTCGAAGCTGAATTAAATCATCAGAGGTAGGCAAGAGTGAATGACAAAGCCATGCCAGGATTCAGTGGGTAAATAAGGCAATTTTTTTCTATCCATAACAGTGGAAGTAACAAAACAAATAAAATAATAATAAAAAAAAGGCAATGATGTCTTTCTGTATACACATGGAAAATGTCTACTAGTCTGAATGAGTGATCCTAAAATGTCAAAATATTTAAAAGAGGTTCACTCAAACACTGGCTTCCTTTCTTCCTTTGGATCTTCACTCCTTTATGCAGTAATAGTCAAAAAAATTGACTGAGATAATGAAGCTTTAACTTTCTATATATGAAATGACATCCTAAATACATAAACAATAAACAACCAACGATTTTTATTAACACCCGATTTTAATATTTCAATGTTTGACAACCAATTTAAATATTTCAATGTTTGACAACCGATTTTAATATTCCAATGTTTGACACCCGATAATAATATTTCAATGTATGACAACCAATTATATTATTTCAAAATTCGACAATAGATTTTAATATTTCAATGTTTGACAACCGATTTTAATATTTCAGTGTCTGACAACCGATTTTAATATTTCAATGTCTGACAACCGATTTTAATATTTCAGTGTTTGACAACGGATTTTAACATTTCAACACTTGACAACCAATTTTAACGTTTCAACATTTGACAACCGATTTTAATATTTTAAAAATTTGACAACCGATTTTAATATTTCAAAGTCTGTGCCCACAAAAGAGTATACATAACAACCTCTCTCTTTTAAGTGAAGATCGGTGTTTGAAAATTATGACCACCTTTCTATACTCACCTACATACATAATAAAGGACTGCCAATTTCTAACATCTGATTTTAATATTTTGGAGTTCTATTTTTTGCAAGAATATATCTAAAGAATTACAGCCTTTTTATATACAGTATACAAATATTGTGTGTGTGTGTGTGTGTGTGTGTGTGTGTTTTTAAATTGATAAGCACTGATGTTAACTAGATAACTTTTTTCAAACAATTCCATGCCCTTAATCTCATAAATGCAAAATTCAAAATCCTACACTGTACCTTCACCTGCCTACTTTATGTTTCACCATCCCTGTGTAAAAATTATAGCAAAGAAAATGAATCTGTTTATTGTAACTTTCTTCAGCACAGAATGTAATTTTGGGAAACACAATATGGTATCCTGAATATTTTTGAATGAGTATCTGAAGTTGATTGCCAAAGTTCTCATTTTCCTTCACTGTACTGACGCAGGGTTAAATGATGAGCTGGCTCCCTCTTCAACATAAAATAACAGAATGGGAACTGCTGAAAACATGAAGGACAAAGCTGAGGAGTAAATGCAGGAAGACAGGTTGTGATTGAATGAAGCATGAGTTAAAAAAAAAAGGCTGGTGAGTATATGCAGGGCAGTGATTTAGTTCTTTATGCTAAACTGGCCCAGATTATTATAGTTCTATAGCTATTTCACACAGCACACTGGCAGAGAAAGGAAATAATACAGCCTTACATTCCTTCCACAGCACTTCTTTGAGACTATATTCTGTTTACTTCAACCTGACCTAAAAGTGCCATCTCTCCATCAAGAATGCCAAGCTATAACAAGATTAATGCAGGAGTGCAGTGCTAATCACAAAGCACTGCCATGGAAAGCAAGCACAGCCACAGTACCATCTACTTCTGCCCCTGAGCTGCAGGAAATAAATTACGAAAGGATGAAAATCTCTGCCAAAATAAAGTGAATGAACTAGACGGCCATGTCTTGAGTGTTAATTTACTACTACAGAGTGGAATTCAAGATGAAGAGAAGGCAATTTCAGGGCAACTTAGAATAAAATGGGTAGAGCAAGTTGTGCCGGATAAACAGACTGCAGTTAAATCAGGAAATTAGGAAGGGTGGGATGGGGTGAAGTGAAGGACTGTGGTTGACTGAGCTGAGCATATGCAGGTAAGTGGGTAGGAATGGAACATTTTAAACTGGACTGGAATAAAATGGAGCGAGGTCAAGTTACAGTATGGCTGAGAATGGGCAGTAAAGTGAGTTGTTAAAAAAGGCATGGTTGCAGCTGTGTTAGTATGAGCCTAAGGACCAACACAAGAAGAAAAATGCAGATTGAAGTAGAGAGCAATTGCCACCAAAATGACATACAGATAAGGAGTATTGTGCTCTATATATGAGAAGACTGAGGACTAAAACATGTAAGGAATTTTCAGGACTATACTACGAGCCCTTTTACCTTATCTTGGCCCAGCTTTTCATCCTTTTGCAGCTTATTTCTCATAGCTCAGTGGCAAGGACAATAACTATGGTTCTGCATCCTTTCCATAGCACTTCTTCATGACTGGTAGTGTATTCTAGTGTTCATCTTTTGCTACAACTAAGTATCCATGACAAAGGGATGGCAAGTTTAGGTCAGGTTAAAGAAAAAATGGGTAGGTCAACCCCATTCTCTGCAAGGAATTAGGGTTAGGATTAGAATGATAAGGAGAAGTATATATGTAAAGATCAACTGGAATAAGAGAGAATATGCCAGACATCAAAGCTAAGGAACACATATAGTGACAAAATGAGAGCCAGATTTAAGTTACTGAATATATGCAGGGCGTCTGGGTGGAATCGGGGACTGCAGCCACATCAAGATAAAACTGGAGTTCATTCAGGAAAGGTTCTGAGATAATGGACTGCAGCTGAGTCAGAATATGGATGTGGAGATACTTTTCCTGTGGTTATAAAAAGAATGATGTGTGTACGTATGGTATGTATGTATGATAAAAAGAATATGGATGCAAAGAAATACCAGAGCTATACTAGAAAAACTGAACATAGTATCAGATAAGAAAGCCAGACAAAGACAACGGCATGGGATACAAAGAATGACATGAAAGGTCGTAGGTGACAGAATCCGCAACATTACATCAGACAGTGACAGAAACAGAAAGATATGACCAGAAGCAATGAAGACAGAATCAGCTGGTGACAAACTTGGATGGAATGATCAAGAATGCTAACAGTGCCATGAGATGCTGTCTGGTAGTGACAAAGTCCAGAAAACAAATGCAGTACCCAAAACTTTAGATCACATTTCCTAAGACTGTATAAACACCACATTTTGTAATATGGTGATTCTAATGCAACACCTCTGTGGAACTTTGCCCTGACTCTTGTCGCACACATTACAGAAACATTAATTTTTCCATTGCTTGTTGGGGAGAGATTCTAGGTTACCTGATACAAGATGATGCAAATTCATAGCAAACCTGCTGACACTGTTCTGAAACTGGAGATATGATTTTAGCCAATTACTGAAGAACAAATGATTCTTACTGTTCTGAAACTCATGTAACAGGATACTAACAGTTGAACCTGATGGAAGTGTTCTGAAACAAAGTGATATGTATTTCACTGGGCTGAAACCCACGTGATAGGATTCTTATTGTCCCATAACCCGTGGAAAAGATTGTAACTGTTGTCATGGATCAGATCACAAAACTCAGCCTACATAGCACACCAATCTGTGATGACTCAAACCTCCAGTATGCTTGAAAACTGCTGCATTTTCTGCCCCAAAAGAAGCTGATTCTTGCCACTAATCTGTAAGTCTAGAAAAGCCAAACTTGTGATTTAGAAGTGGATAATACTTAAGATGGAAAATTTTACACATGCCCACTATGTAATTCCCACATTTTCCACCCACCTGTTCTTAAACTGAGAGCAACATTAAAAAAAAATCTACTTATAAACTTTCCTCACAATCACGGCGTATTTTTTGCAGTTTTTGAATACTCATGATGATCAACATTTTGGCGACAGATTCTATGTTTAGTTAACGATTTTTTTCTGTGACATTCCTTACCAGTCTATTTTGAACCTCACTGTGACAACTTTCAATCCCTTTTTTTTCTTTGACATCTTCAATCCAAATTCCAATCTCTCTATTTTCTTTGATGCTTTCCTTTAAATGCACCTGAATGACTTTTTGGGGTAACAACTGCCACTCACTTTCTATCCAGCTGCCCACA
>JAGKTI010009626.1:1425-30501 GCA_018397915.1 Birgus latro
GTTGAGGACGTGATGGGAAGCATTAGGAGAAACACGTTAAGGTGGTTTGGGCATGTGGAGAGGATGGACAGTGAAAGATTGACGAGGAGAGTGTATGTAAGTGAGGTGGAGGGGGCGAGAGGGAGGGGGAGGCCGAGGATGAGATGGAGGGATGGAGTGGAGAGGTATATGAGAGAGGGGGGTGTGAGTTGGGAGTGTGGTATTGAAATGGCAGGGGACAGAGTGACATGGAGGCGATTTGCTTGTGGCCACCCCGTTCGGGATTGAGGCATCTGGCAATAGAGATATATATATATATATATATATATAATATTTTTTTATATATATACATGTAATATATATACCTTAGGTACTCTATTTACTTACAAGATGCTATCCAGAAGTTTCCATAATTTGACTAAAGAAGGAAACAAATTTCTGTCAAGTCCTAATCACCGCCGTCCCCTTCAAAGTAGTCTCCCTGGCAAGCAAACATCAATCCCTGAGCTTCTCTCACGATCAGAATGCGGTCTGGAAGTCTTTGTGCATCAGCTTGTTCAGGTCCTTCTGCAATTCCTCCTGGATCTCACCAGTGGTGTCAAATCTTAGTCCTTTCAGCTGGATTTTCATTTTCGGAAAGAGAAAAAAAATCACAAGTGACCAAATCTGGTGAGCATGGGGGGCAGGGGACAACAGGCAAGATTTTTTAACGCCAAAAACACAACAAGGGCTGTTTGTGCGGGTGCACTATCATGGTGAAGCATCCATTTGTTTGTGCACCACTTGTCTGGATGTTTTTGCCTCACGTCCTCCCATGTCTGTCTCAAAATGGCACAACAGAACTTTGCATTGGTCTGTCCTCGAGGAATGAATTCCTTACGAACAGTGCTTTTCCATGTTGAAGAAAGTGATGAGCACTGATTTCACACTGCTCTTGACCTGACATGCTTTCTTTGGTCAGCGTGAAGCTAGGCTCTTCCACTGTGATGATTGTTGTTTGGTTTCTGGATTGTACCCATAAACCCGGCTTTCATCACCAGTAACGACATTTGAGAGGAAGTTAGGGTCATTTCTGGCCATTTCCTTGAGCTCCATGCAGACCTCCACATGATGCTGCTTTGTCTGGAGCTGAACTGGTGGAAGGGTAACCAACACGTTCAACATCATGTGTTGACGTTCATCTGTTTTTACAATGCTTAAACCAGTTGTAGGTCTGTCTAACCCCCAAAGCATTGTCACCAAATGCTTCTTTTAATATCTTATGAGTTTCTGATAAGTTCTTCCTGAGTTTTACACAAAACCTGATGCACACATTGCTCTTTCACATCCTTCATTTTTGAGATCCCAAAATTCACACACTAACCCAAACATGATAATAAAACACACACATGCAGCGAACACATCCACCCTGCACAACGCCACTTGACACACTAACAAACAAAGGGTGCATGCACTACCACCTAGCATCCATACACTGTACAAGCGGTTTCTGCCCTGCTTTCAAATTTCGGGATCTTTTGGGTACCACCTCATACTGGCCCAAAAAAAAGGTGGATAACCACTAGTCGAGTGACACCTGCTGCCCACAACAAGAACTGAACTCTAGTGCTGGGGTGGATGCTTAGAAGCTAGCAATATTATCTACTCGCCACTATGGCAGAACCAATATCTTAGCAAAAAAATCTACATAATATGAAGACCTGCTGTATTTAATTACAGCAACAGCCAATGAAAATGGCATAAAATGTTATGGAAAACTAAATAATTTAAGTGTAAACTCAATTACTGGTACTGTACCTTCTTTTCAAATTCTTGCCAATGAAGTACATGGCAGCAGCACCAACGTACACAACCAGGAGTCTCTCCCATGTGGCAAAATGTTCCTCCCAGTTACCAACCTGTGACACGATACTCAGTTAAACAATCTAAGTTAACTGAAGACACCATCAAGTTAATCTTGCATACCAGAATTAAAAGTGGTTACTAAAGAAGATGATGTAAATGGATAAAAACTGAGATGCTGTTCACAGAAGCCAAAACATGTTTTACATTATCATCATCTCTAATGCCTCGCTCCCTCTTGGCAACCCCCATACAGGAGATGGCCGTGACAGAATTACCTCCAAGCTAATTTGTCCTACCATACCACTTTCACTTTCCTCAAATATCCATTTCTTCTTTCTCTCTGACAAACATATTATTTCACCCTCTTCTTTCATAACATGAGTTATGTTTCTCCCATAATCACCCTCCATCCAACATCCAACACTATCTTTGGCATCCAATCTATATGCATTAATTGAATACACTGTCTTTTTCTATATTTACTTGCACACTAAAATTATCATCCATTTGTCTCAGCTTTATGCTATAACTTTCAGTTCACCACCACCACCACCACATCCTGAGCAAGGAAAAACTAATAATGAAGAATTATCCAAAGACTGCTCATTTAAATGGGCCAACACCACCATCCATATCTCTTTTCCCACCTAAAGATGCAGTGAGGTACAGTCCAGCAAGCAAGAAACAAATAATAAATGAGATTTAACCCCAAACTGCTCAATTAAATGGGACATACTCTCATTCGTTCAATGATCATGTCCCTAGAATTTGGCTCCATCTCACAGGCACAACTTACAAGCACAATGATCCTTTGGTTACTGAGCACTAGGTTACAAGAGTTTTCATTATCATTGCAAGATGAAAATCTGCACTCCTGCAGTTATGTGCATTTTTCAGCTAAAAAAAACATCGTTATTGTGCACTTGAGATGGGCTGTACTGACAATGATGGTGAAATGAATGTGATTTCTGATGGTCTGAGGCATTCAAAGACGAGACCCTATGTGAGGAGTTAATCCCAGGTGGTGGGGACCCCAGGTGGCAGAGACCACTAACTCTCCACTCACAGCCTTGAAACTCCTTACCCCAAGCCCATCTCAAGTCTCTCTATGATATGTCTCTCTTCCTTACTGCACCCTTTTCATCATTTTCTATTAACCTAACCAGGTCTGTGTGTGTTTCTGATACTTACCATAACAGTACATCTGTATATAGTGAGTAGCTTGCACCTGCGATGCCTGGCACCAATTACCCAACTGGTAAAATCCCACAAGTTCTGCGCTTTTGTCACTGCACGATTTCATTATCACTCATTGTGTTTGGTACCAAGTATGTGCAATAACAAAAGGATCACTGTATATACATTTCTTAACTCCAGTAATCCCCCAATTATCCGACGTACTAGAAAAGGCATGTCCCGAAAGTGGATCCTTCCAGATAATGGATTTCTCCCCAAGCCCCCTTTCGTACATAACCTAACTTTGAAAGCCTGTGTAAAATGCCACAACAGTACATTGAACAACACTTGTTCCAACTGCTTAACACTACTGTATCTGGTCAAGCAGACCTATAAACCACAGCCAAGCAGACTTGGAGTGGGGCGTCTTCACCGTGGGTCTACCCCACATAGGTTGTCGAAGAGAGGAAGAGGACAACATGACGGCCAAACCACCGCAAATCCCCCCGGCCTCTCACGGGGCCCGAGAACCTGGGAGTGGCTTCAGTCATCTGGGCAAGTACCAGATCTCTCAACAGAGCACAGACAACAACACTGTTTTTTCTACACCAAGAAATGACTCCTCGGTGGACACTGAGAGCAATCCAGGACCCATCAACAAATACAGTAATCCCTCCAAGATCCGACATAATAGAGCCCAAGCAATGTCTGGGACTTGTTCTTCTCCAGGACTTGGGAAAAATGGCCCTGGATAGGACTGACTCTGGGCATAGGCTTCACAGCCTGCTCCCAAGGCCCAGTAGTCCTCCTACGAACCATAAACCTCCACATGTCACTTATAGACCCTAACCCAACCTAACTTTGAAAGCCACCTAAATAACTCCCTACCAGACATGAGCAGCACCTATTTAAGACCCTATTCACAATAAGGAACAGAAACCATAAAAAAAATGAAAATGAACCAAAGAATGAGAAATTAGAAGTGAGCATGGAAAATATTTACCAGGGTACAGGGTACCTACGACATACGTGGCCATCGCAAAGATTAACCCGCCTCCTCTATGGCTCTGACAGTGGTGAAGGTGCACTTGAAGCACATACGGTAATCCAGTGTTGCGCTGCACTTAATCCTTTGCACTGTGAATTATAATTGTTTAACACTGCATATTCTGTTCTTACTTGTGCAATGCCAGTTGCAACACACCAGTGTTGCACTCTGCACTTAATCCTTTGTACTCTGAATTCTAATTTCTTAAAACTGCACAACACAGTGAATTCCCATGTGGTCTAGTGGCGAGGTATTGCAGTTTATTCACTGTCCACCACAAAACAGCACGTGGGCAGCCATGACGATGGACGTGCAGTCACAATGGTAGGTAGGTGGGAAATAAGGAGGATGCAGGGGCGCTCTAGCGGATGTTGCTGGAACAACGCATCAAAACACAGCTGTTCATCATTGCGCGGCAAATTTAGAGTAGGGATGAACACATATCAGGATTTTTTTTTGCATTTTGATGTTTTTTGGCCATTTTTGGTGTCCCAGATGTCCGGATGTCTTAGGGAATACTCGGAGACTTGGACTATCGGACCCAAGCCCAAAATGTCCGGGACTTGGGCGTCCAGGTCTTAAAGGGATTACTGTATACATGTCCAGCATGCTCAAAACCTATCACTTCAAGCCAAATGTATACATGTCCAGCATGCTCAAAACCGATCACTTCGAGCCAACAGACAAAGGGTTCAGTCCAGTGCAATTCCTGCAAGAACTGGACCCATTTCACCTGCACAACACTTGCATCCAGAGAATATTACACAAACACCTGGACCTGCTCCTTATGCTCCTTCCCCCCACCCACTAACCAACCCACCAACCCCAATCCTACTTCCTCCACACCTCCTCAGCCTAACCAACTGATCCTTCTCACACCATCGAATCCCCCCAACCCCTTCCATTCCACCCCAGTCTACTTCACCCCAACCCTTACCTCCATCATGACCTTCTCCTACCCCTTCCCCTCCAACCACATCCCCCCTCCCCCTTCCCCTCCACCCACACCCCCCCTCCCCCCCATGCTGCAGCACCCAACACACATTGAACACACAGCATAAACATTCTTCAAATAAACAGATGGTATAAACACCAAAAAACAAGAACTTACACAATTCATCAAACAACAAAACATACACACTGCCACCTTACAAGAAACGAAACTATGCAGAACACAAAAAACATCTACATTTCACAATTTCACCACCATTAGACAAGACTGGGCCGACGGCGGTGACAGCGGACTGGTACACCAATCCATCAACTTTTCAGATACTAGTGCACACACAAAGTCACTTCTTCCCCCACATAACACCACAACAGAAATACAATAAATTAAAATACGCACTGGTAACAAATCACACATAACAATCGCCAATACATACATTTCTTCCCAATCGTCCCCCTCAGTACCACACAATTACCCTCCTCAAATACACCACATCACTGACATACCCAACACCATCCTGGATGGTGATTTCAACACCAAGGTGTCGGCCTGGCATGTCAACAACCCTGACACAGACAGAGGGCTGGTACTATGATCCCAAATAGATAATCTTTTCATCCTCAATAATCTCCATCAACATACCCATATCCCACACCAAGCCCTCTTCCTCCCATCATCCCCAGACATCACCTTTTGCTCCCCAAACCTCACCCCCACGACATCCTGGAGAGAGGTCAAAACCCTTGGCTCTGACCACCTCCCAGTCATCATAACTACCAAAACCAGAATCACCCCAACTGGCCATAAAGAGAGCCAACTGAGACCTTCACAACTGAAACAGAACAACACTTTGAAACATTAAACAGTACACCCATCACAAACATCAAAACTTCTGTACACACTTTCAATACAATTATTCAAAATGCAGACAAAAGACACATCCCTAGAGGCAACAGAGACACAACCCCTACTTCACACCAGAAATTCAAGCCCTCATCAGTCAACGTGACACATTACAACACTCCCCAACACCCCATACACAAGACACCATACACCAAATACAAGAACTCAACACTCGGATAATCAATAAAATATCAGAACAGCAAACACTAATTGGAATAATTATCTCCAAACAAACACCAGCAAACTTTACAAAACACTAAACAGCATCACACTCTCCAACAGCAACACTACACAATCACATGCTGCCATCACAACAACAGACACCATATCCTCAAACAACAAGCAAACACTCTCATCAATCACTTTTTACATGTCAGCCATCTAAACCCACATAGCGACAACCAACGCATCATTTGATGCAAGAGACAGTTCCCAGAAGATTCAGACTTCGCACCCTTCACTACAACCAGATGAAGCACATCACTAGCAACCTAAAGCATTCATCTGCCTGTGGACCAGACAATATAAGCAACACGCACCATAAATACCTCAGACCACAAGGCAGACAAGTACTCACCACCGTTTCAAACTACTGCTACTCACACAACATAATACCCAACATCTGGAAGCATGGTGCTATCGTCACTATCCCCAAACCCAACAAAGGCCCCACATTACCTTCCTCAAACCACCCCATCACACTCCTCTGCACCCCGTCCAAAGTCACTGAGCGACTGGTATTACAACTAGTTACACCTCACATCCCCCTGGCCCAATCACAACATGGTTTTAGGCTGCTACACTCCACAGACACTCCTCTTACAGACCTTATACACAAAGAGTTTTTGATGCCATGAATTCTGCTAGGCCACCACATTACCTTCCTCAAACCACCCCATCACACTCCTCTGCAACCCCTCCAAAGTCACTGAATGACTGGTATTACAACTAGTTACACCTCACATCCCCCTAGCCCCATCACAACATGGTTTTAGCTGCTACACTCCACAAACACTCTTCTTACAGACCTTACACAGCGAGTTTTTGATGCCATGAATTCAGCTAGGCCACCAAAAAGAACACTGCTAGTCACACTAGACATCAGCAAAACTTTTGATGCTATCCCCCACCACAACCTCACAAACAAAACATTGAAAACAAACATGCACAATAACACAAAAATATGGCTGGCAAACTATTTAGCAGGCAGATTTGTGCAAGTAACATTTGCCGGTCAGTCATCGAACATCAGAAACTTCACAAACGGCGTTCCCCAAGGATCTGTTTTGTCCCCTACTCTCTTTAACCTATGCATGCATAACATACCCACATCCCACACACCACAGATACACATAGGTTCCCACACAGATGACAAAACACTTACATGTACACACCAAAATGCAAACACAGCCGCACATATCCTCCAAATTTACCTCAATACACTACACGAATGGTTCACCACAAACAGGATTAAAATAACCTCAGCCAAATATACAGTGACCCTTCTCACAAACTGGACAGTGGAACAGTCACATTCCACACCTCATCATAAACAATACTCCCCTACCACACACACACACACACACACACACACACACACACACACACACACAAAATCCTTGGTGTAACATACAATAACTCAATGTCATTTCAACAACACATCACTAACATTAAAGATAAATTAATGCCAAGACCCAACGCCTTAAGGTCACTTGCCCATACAACATTTGGACATAACAAAGAAACCACCACCACAGTATACTAACAATATATACATTCAGTGATGAATTATGCGAGCCCTGCTTGATCTTCTAACCTCATTAAAACACACTACAACACTCTACAGACCATACGGAACAAGACCCTAAAAATAATACAGGCTGCACAGCTACTAAACCTACAGACCACCTACACCAAGAAACCAAAGTCCTCAAAGTCAAGGATCATCTAGACATGAGAGCCACACAAATTCTTGCCACAGCCTCCACAAACCCACACGCCATCCACGACACTACATGACAGCACATCCACACAGACCAAGGAACATCAAAACAACACCCAGCACACGATATCATACACAAATACTGTCATCTCTCCCCCCTCGTCTCCCTCAAACCAGCTTCCAGAAGCATATCCATACTCAAATCACTTGCTACTCCATTCAGTCACTCAAAGACAACACACAGCTGCATGCACGGCCTCCTGATATCCACTCTTCTGAATCCTATCTCCCTCATGAGGGCAGGATCCACCTGGCCAGACCAAGATGTGGGCATCATCCAGCCCTCTTGAGTTATCAGAAGAGGCTGGATGACTCTATTGCTGATGCCTGTCCAGGATGCAACACAGCACCCCATACTATTAACCCTTTCGCGCACGGTACCGTGATTTGCGTTCATGTGGTGTGGTGTGCCAAAGCACAGGACCGCAAATCGCGTCAAAACGTGAAAAAAATTAACCAAAAAATAAGTTTTTGGTCGATTTGCGTCAAATTCTGTAGCATTCTAGCAGCCACGTGTCTCTCCCTAGGTAAGACTTTGGCAACACTGCAATGACTCCTACGTGCCTGTATGTAGTGATAGAATCTCAGTGCTCCACTAGCAGCCAGACAGCAGGGTCGTGCTGTGTTGTGTTGTCCATTTAAATCTGCCATTTTCCCCCTCCCACCCGATTCTGAAGCAATTATTGAAATATTGTGACTGTACAGTGTTTTTTACTATACTGTGAAGTGATTGTGTCTATTGAACATAGATATATTGTTTGTAAAGCACTGGGGCCCGTTATCAGCTGTTAGGCCTAGAGGCAGAGTCTGGTTTGTTATAGCAGGGTTTCCACTCACCCTGCCCGTAAAATGATGTATTTTACCCTTATAGTGAAGACATTACTTATATCTGTGAAACATATAGTGCTTGGATTAGTGAAATAACTGACCTACCATAGCAGGCATTATGTTATGTCATAGAGATAACATAGACATATGGATTAGTTGCTAAGGGAACAGGCGGTCTCTTACGCCATACAGTAGGGAAGGGAATAACAGAGGAGGCTGGGATGGAATCATGTGATAGTGTTTTATATTGCATATGGTTCAATGTGAAATATACGTATAAAATAGTGCAGCGAGTGTTCACCGAGAAATATTGCATGTATTGACTGACAGAGACAAGAAAATATGCCACACAGCGACACATATATGACATGATATATGTATGTCGTGCAGCGAATGTTCGTGAAGAAATCTGTGTGCATCGCATGTGTTAGGCAAACATGGTGCAAGGAACAGAGAATATGCCACACACACACACACATACACACAGGTCGCCGACGTGGACAGACGTCCTCCTGGACTGCAGGGGAATAATCGTGGCATCAGCGGCGAAAGGAAACCAGCCTATTGTGATTATAGAAATGAGTGCGTGAGTGGTGGTTCCGTCGGACATTAGTTTAAAAAAAAGCGGGCTCTGGGATAAAGAGAGCAAGATACAGTGTAGAAAAGTTTCCATGTGGTTGCATCATGGCGGAAAGCGACGGCGGTTTGTTTACGTCTGGCGAAAGTGAATTTGCGGGTTTCTCCGACGAAGATGCGAGAAATGGAAGTTCAAAATTGTATCAAACAAGAGTAGCAGGAGTAGAAAAAACGGCGGAGAAGAATGTCCAGGAATTGATGAAGGTATGGGTAGTAATTAGGGAGCTGCAAGAGAGGACCTTACAACAGGAGAGAGAGATCAAAGGTTTAAAGAACGATCTGGAAAAAGTTTACACACGCAGTGCAGAACAGGAAAGAGAAGTCACGGAATTAAAAACGAGCAACGAATCTGCCACAAATGAAATAGAACACCTCAAGAGGGAAAACAGGAGGTTGGAAGAAGAAAGAGACAGAATGAAAAGTAAATTAGAGGAGTATGATTCAAAATCAAGGATGCAAGATGAACATATTAAGGAAATCAAGGAGCAACAAAAGGGGTGGAAGAAAATTCAGGAGGAAGGGAATGTAAATTTGAAAGAGATTATTGAACAACAAAGCAAGGAAAAGGTGGAGAAGGAAGTGGTTAGGGTATTGAAAAGTAGAGAAGCTCTAGTCAGGGATGTAGCAGATAAGAAAAAATGTGTAATTATTTTAGGGGTAAAAGAAAAGCGTATCACGATAAGATCTGAAAGAGAAAGAGAAGAATTGAGTAAAGTTAAAGAAATATTATCAGTAGTCATGGAGGGTAACAATGAAGCCCTAGAAGAGATTGAAGAAGTGTTTAGGTTAGGTAAGTATGAGGAAGGAGGGGCAAGGCCATTGAAGGTGAAGTTCAAGTCCCAGGCAATAGTAAATGAAATCATGAATAGGACATGGAAATTAGCAGACAAAGAGGGGTTCGAAAATGTCTGGTTAAGGAGAGATGCAAATGAGGAAGAAAGAGCTAAAATAAAGGAGTTAGTAAAGGAAGCTAAGGCAAAAAACAAACAAAGAACGGAGAAGGAGAAGACAGTGTTTTATTGGAGAGTTATGGACCAGAAATTGAGAAAATGGTACCGACGGAGAGGAGGAGAAAAGATGGTATAAGTAATAACGAAAAAAGTTTAAAAGTGGCGTACACTAATGTTGATGGATTAATATCGGCAATGTTAGAAATCAACGATTTCTTGAGGGTACAAGAACCTGATGTTATATGCTTTGTAGAGACCAAGCTAAGGGAGAATATTGATATCCATATGGGAAATGGCAAATACAAATTATGGAGAAGAGACAGAAAAGATAAAATGGGAGGAGGAGTGATGATAGCAGTGAAGAATAACCTAAATATAGATTCTGTGGAAATGGGAGAGGGTAGGGCTGAAGTGATAAACATGAAATTAGAAACTGGAGAGAACTGTAAGAGAGATATAGCAGTAGTATATGCTCCACCTAAGACAAGAGCATGGACTGATGATGAATACCAGGAGATGTTGTCAGACATGGTTAGTTACCTACAGAAAGTGATTGAGGAAAGCAGCAATATAATTCTAATGGGTGATTTTAATTGTAAAGAGGTGAACTGGGAGGAATGGGACTCAGGAGGTGGCGAAGATTCGTGGGGCACTATATTGTTAAACATTGTGATGAATAATGTAATGACGCAGTGGGTCAAAGAAGAGACAAGATTCCGAGGTGATGACACCCCAGCAAGATTAGATTTACTGCTAACCAAAGAACCTGACGTAATTGAATCCTTGAAATATATGTGTCCTATGGGAAAAAGTGATCATGTGGTCATTGAGTTCCAGATGATAATAGGGAACGTGGTGCCAAAAGATGAGCTCCATAGGCAGGGAAGATACAACTTTGGGAAAGCAAACTTTACAGAATTGAGTAAATTTTTTGAAAATGCAGATTGGAGAAAATTCAGAGAAACAAGAGAGATTCAGAGGAAGTGGGATATCTTTCTAGACCTCTATAATTCAGGAGTGGATAAATATGTTCCAAGAGTAAGTGGGAAAGAATACAGGAAAAAGGAGTGGTTTAATAGAAGGTGTATTATAGCAAAAAAAGAGAGGAACATGGCATGGAGCAAATGGAAAAAGAGAGGTAATAACAGAACAAAGGAAGAATATAAAAGAACTAGAAATGAATATACAAGAATTCGTAGAGAGGAAGAAAGGAACTTTGAAAAAGGTATAATCGACAAATGTAAGGATGAACCCAAACTGTTTTATAGATTTGTTAATGGCAAATTGAAGCAAATGGAAGGAATCACCAAACTGAAAGTAGAAGGAGAGGTCTATAATGATGCAGCAATGCAAGCTGAAATAATGAACAAACGTTTCCAATCAGTTTTTACTAATGAAGGGGAGTTTGTGGAGGGGGAAGGAGTGACTAGGAGTGTAGTGATAAAAGATATAAAAGTGGAAGTACAGGAAGTGTACAAATTACTGGAAACTCAAGATGTAAGGAAAGCCCCAGGACCAGATGGAATTTCAAATTGGGTACTGAAGGAATGCAGAGAGCAACTGGCAGATAAGATTCACAGTTTAATTGTGTGTTCGCTGGAAGAAGGGAAAGTGCCTCGGGAATGGAAGAGAGCAAATGTGGTACCAATTTATAAGAGAGGAAACAAGGAAGAACCCCTGAACTATAGACCAGTGTCCCTAACCAGCATGGTTGCAAAATTGTGTGAGAAGGTTCTGAAAGATAGGTGGATAAAATATCTGGAAGAGATGAATATTTTGACTGAAAGTCAGTTTGGATTTAGAAGTGGAAGGTCATGTGTTTCCAACTTGCTGAGCTTTTACTCAAGAGCGATTGATGTGCTGCAGGAGAGAGACGGTTGGGTGGATTGTGTATATTTAGATTTGGAGAAGGCCTTTGACAAGGCACCCCATAAGAAACTAATGTGGAAACTAGAGCATATAGGAGGACTGAAGGGTAACCTCCTGGAATGGATGAAAGACTTTTTGAGAGACAGACAAATGAGGACAGTAATAAAGGACAGGATGTCTGGATGGAGAGAAGTAACAAGTGGTGTCCCACAGGGCTCGGTGTTGGCACCAGTAATGTTCCTGATTTACATAAATGATATGGTAGATGGGGTAAACAGTTATGCAAGTCTGTTTGCTGATGATGCCAAGATCTTGAGGAAGGTAGAGGTTGAGGAGGACTGTAAAATGCTGCAGGAGGATCTGGATAGGATACATGACTGGAGCCGGATGTGGGAAATGAAATTCAACGCAAAAAAATGTAAAATATTGGAAATGGGTAAAAGCACCAAGAGACCATCACTGAACTATATGATGGGTAATGAACCAATCACAAAAGCGAGAGAAGAGAAAGATTTAGGAGTGCTGTTCCAGGATAGTTTGTCACCTGAAAAACACATCAACAAGATAGTTAGAGAGACATATAAACTCTTGACCAACATAAGAGTGGCATTCCATTACATGAATGAAGAGATGATGAAAAAACTGATAGTGGCCATGATCCGCCCCAGGTTAGAATATGCGGCAGTAGTGTGGTCCCCACACAAAAAGAAAGATATAAACAAGATTGAGAGAATACAAAGAACAGCAACCAAGATGGTCCCCAGTTTGGCAGATCTGTCATATAGTGAGAGGCTAGAAAGGCTGGATTTGCCATCCTTAGAGGAAAGGAGAGAGAGGGGTGACATGATTGCAGTGTTCAGGACCATGATGGGAGTAGATACAACTGATAGAGAAGATCTGTTGTTATGGGATAAGAGAGCAACAAGAGGACATGGACTGAAACTGAAGAAGCCGCGCTGCTTGAAGGACATCAAGAAATATAGTTTTCCGTATAGATGCATAGACCTGTGGAATAGACTGGACAAAGAGATCGTCCAGTCTAAAAACTTAAACGAGTTTAAAGCTAAATTTGACTTATTGAGAAACAGAGACGGGACCCCACGAGCGTAGCTCATTTCCTGTATATCACAATTAGGTAAATACAATTAGGTAAAACACACACACACACACACACACACACACACACACACACACACACACACACACACACACACACACACACTCACGCACCCATGAATACACACAAAACTCACACACTACCTAACTCATCTTCAATTCCTTCAAGTTCCTGCCAGCAGCTCAACACCTTTGGAGCAAGTGAGTTATCCATATTTTGTTGATTTGTACATTGACCTGTTTCTAAATTTCTATATTTTTTTCAAAAATAAGTATTGCTTTTTTACATATACACATATGAGATGGAAGAAAGTTCAGCTTTAGCAAAATGACTAGTGGAAATGTCGAGTTACTGAGAGCACTATCAAAGAGCTTATGATATTTCACATGTATAATTTGAGTAAAAAATAATAATAATAAAATGTAACGAGCGAAAATATGTAAGTATTCATGAGGCAGGGAAATTGAGCGTTTTTATCTCGCTTGCGGGCGAGGAAGAGTGTTCTATCTTTGTCGTCCATTTACTCCAAAATTATTGAACGTATCAATTTCCTGTAAGAACCATGATAAAGATCAGTGAATTCTACATATGTAAAGGACATAACTATGTAATTTCTCTAATGAAAAGTTGTGGTTACGTAGGCGGTTATTGTGTGCGCATGACGAAAGTGCACCGCGGCTGCGAGTACCATGTAGTTTTTAGAGATTTACTCGGAAACTATGAAGCGTATCAAAACAAAAAGGTATCAGGAGAAAGCTTATGAAATTCTACATAAGATTATGTAATAAAAACATAAGGTGTGCAAGAAAACTTCTGCAGTATACCTCCCTGAACAAAAATCAATTTTTTTACAAAAATGGCTTTTAGTTTTTTGGCCATTTCCTCAAAAACTACAAATCGCATCACAACCATCCATGCCTCAATACAAAGCCAATGAAATTCTCTATCAAAACTTATAATAACATTTTTCTGTATGATGGAAAACACTCGAACGACGATGTTGGGAAGTGAGATCAACGTTCCAAAATGTTTATTCACGGCGGCCCTATGTACTTTTATTCGTATTTTTCTGGTTTTTCTTTTGGCTTATCAGCTAGAACAAACATCGGTGAATAAGATGATGTGAGTTTCAAGGCAACATTTTGAGGTTTGGGTGGCGAAAATGAGGCAAGAATACATGTAATTTGCGTACAGCGGGCTGCCCGGAGGAGCGCGCGGGGGAGTAAAATCGTGAGCCACGAAACTTAATAAAACTTACCGTGCGCGAAAGGGTTAAGCACATCATGGAAGACTGCATTGCATACAATCACCTGAGCTTACAACACAACATATACTCCTTGAGACTCAGTTCTGTGGGAAAGCCCAGTCTCGGCCGTGGCCTTCCCTAAGGACTCAGGACTGTTCGGCCAGACTGCCTAGGGAACAACTACTATTACTACTAGTGTACTACCTCAGCCAAGCAATTACCATGGTCAAGCAGGCCCATCAACCACAGCCTAGCAATCACCACTACAGAGCCATACCCTGCAGTGGAAAAAAAAAACAAAAAAAACAGCTATACAAGAAAAATGCAGTGGGCACACAAAACAAATGGTAAAATGGAATAAAATCATGGTAGAATAAAATAAAATCATGGTACAGTACAGTAAGCTAGAATTAAATCAACGTCAATGCTCATGATTCCTGGCAGGCCATCATGCTGAATAACCCGCTAACTCCTTGACTCTGCCTGTTGCACTGTGGCTGGCAAAGCTGTTACACCACACAGTACATCCCATTATGGTCTAGTGGCATACCCTGATGAGCCTGAGGCTGGTAGGGAACAACCACAAAAGCCACCACGTGTGCCGCCATAAAAACTGTCCGAGAGGAAGTGTTCACTACACGGTCGCTGGGCGGGAACTGAGAATGACTGAGGGGGTCTCTAGAATGCTGGGTGAACTACCTAGCCAGACAGCGCAGTACCACCAGGCTATTCCCACCTGGACAGGCGAAAATGTTTGCATGGCCATAATTTCCACCCGGACGCATGCATTTTGTCTGGATAAAATGGAAAAATGTATGTATAATGGTTTAACACAGCCAGATCACAGCATCCGGGTAATGAATCCTTTGGATAATGGACATCTGGATAATCATGGGATTGGAATACCTAAAAGACAGAGTCAGCACTATGTCTACCATGTTCAATGGGGGTGCCATGCCCAAGTCATACATTCCACTCCAAAATTCTTCTAAAAGCTTGATTCACTGTCAGTTACCAAACCGTATCAACTTCCACACCTTGCTTTCTCATACAATCATTTCCCAGATCTGTTCATCATCTCAGCTTACCACTGCCTTCAAATTTGCTCAGATACAGTCTTCTCACCACCCTATTCACATCCATTCCCTCCACACACTCATACCATCTAAGCAAACTCTCTTTGATTAATGTCCACAAATTTCCTTACTTCATAACTTCAACAAATCATACTATTCCTTATCCTATCTACTCTCCACATGCCACACACATACCTCGATAAGCCTATTTCCACTGCTCTTACACAAAAAGTGTGTAATTACTCATGCACTGGCCTTCCCCTTCAGTTCTGACTTCAGAGAAAAACAAAATACAGTATAAGAAATTGATGAAACATAATCAACACATGAAAGCTGGGTAGGGCTTGCTTGTCTCATATACCATGGGGCAAACCATGTAAAGTGCTAGCTGAGTGTGAATACAAAAACTTCTTCCAACAAATGTATCCTGCAAAATGGCATCACCCCTTTCCCTTGGTTCTGATGCTGTTACTGTGTAAAATGCAAAGCAGATTTTTCAAACCATAAGCATAAATATTAATGACTGAAATTAAATACTTCACCTTGGAAAACCAATGAAATGCCTGGAATGCTTCTGATGGTGTTCGGTAGACGTTGGGTGATAATACGTGGACATAAACATCATCCACCCACTTACGCCATTTTCGTTCATCACTGAAATACCAAAGTTATACATCTAATTAATTTAAGAACAAAATGTGATTTATCAGAACTGTACATAAAATATTCAGTGAAGCTGCAATTCACAAGGCTGAAGTTGTCAACATTTCTGGTGTATCATACACATTACACAGCCAACATAAAACAGGACTTATTTATTACACTGTACTGTAATTAGAATCAGCCAATATACAGATATTACCAACTATAATAACTGGTAAATAGTACATACAACTACCCAGAGGTTTAAGAGGCACTGATTTACCACACTGTAGTCAATCAACTTTTATACAAGTTTTACCAATGACATGGAATGTACCTGCTGTGTAGCTCCATACATTCATATAAAGAAAGCCGAGTAACTGGTTAATTGCTTTTATTTAATGTATCATTCTACATGTAAAAAAAAAAAAAAAAATGTAATTTTTATAGGAAACAACAGTTTGGGGTTAAAGTGGGTAGGAGAAGTACACTGTAGCACGAGTCGAGCAGGGCAGTACTCCCAAGGTGGATGGAAGACTGATGACAGGGAGAGCTGGAGCTCCCGTTTCATCAGCCCTCAAGACTTGTTCCTGACCATCCCCCTTTGCTGAACTTTTTCAGTGTCTCAGTAACACAGAGAGTAGGCCAGCATGCTCTTCAATACAAGTTTCTCTAACTGCCAACACCAAACTACATGCACACTACACACTACACTCCCTTTTCAAAAATTGTTAAGAAAATGGCGACTGTAAACCATGCCTCGGAGTCCCCAGGGGGGAGGGGGGGACCATAAATGCCCCCACAATCTACCCCTCTCCCGGTGACGACTCACGGAGCTGCCTGGAACCACTGTCTGACTCACTCCTTCATCATTTCTGTAACATTCGCGGCCTTTCCTCTAACTTTCACCCTGTTGAGCACCATCTCTCCTTCTCTAAACCTCACCTTTTTCTCTCTGAGACTCAGCTGTCTGAGGCAACTGACAGCAAACCCTTTTCTGTATCCTCCTACTTTCTCTATTCTCATTTCAAAGCCAAAGGTGGCTGTTGTGTATATGTACGCAACGATCTATCTTGCTCTCGTGTTCCTGAACTTGATTCTTCTGAATTCTCTACTCTCTGGCTTCGGCTTTCCTGTCATTCTCTGACTAAATATATCTGTGCTGTTTACTTATCTCCTAATTCTACTGACTTTCCAAAATACTTTGACTATCTTACTTCTACAATAGAACACATTCTATCCATTTCTCCTTTCTCTGAAATCTCCATTCTAGGAGATTTCAATGTTCACCACCACCTTTGGCTCTCCTCTCCTTCCACTGATCAACCTGGTGAACAAGCCTACATCTTTTCTATCCTTAATGACCTAGAGCAGCTTGTACAGCACCCTACCCGTATCCCTGACCGCCTTGGAGAGAGTTCCAACATACTTGACCTTTTCCTAACAACTAATCCTTCTGCTTACACTGTTAATCTTTTTTCTCCATTGGGCTCCTCCGATCATAACCTATCGCTCCGGTACGGCCTGTGGCCTCTCCAAAGAAAAGTCGCCTGTGGCACTTTGGAGCTGCAGATTGGGAGGCCCTCAGGCAGTACAGTAAGACCTCACTATAACGGACTAATTGGGGCCCAAGCCAGTCCGAAATATGCGAAATTCCGATAAAAGCGACATCCGGACTTCTATCTATCTATCTATTGCCAGACGCCTCAATCCCGAACGGGGTGGTCACAAACAAATCGCCTCCATGTCACTCTGTCCCCTGCCATTTCACTACCATGCTCTCAACTCACACCCCCCTCTCTCATATACCTCTCCACTCCATCCCTCCATCTCATCCTTGGCCTCCCCCTCCCTCTCGCTCCCTCCACCTCACTCACATACACTCTCCTCGTCAATCTTTCACTCTCCATCCTCTCCACATGTCCAAACCACCTTAACGTGTTTCTCCTAACGCTTCCCATCACGTCCTCAAGCGCACCACAACGCTCCTTCACTTCCTCATTTGTTAGTCTGTCTCTCCATGTGACTCCACATGCTCCTCTCAAATAACTCATTTCCACTGCTCTCACTCTTGACTTCTGTCCTTCCAACAGGGTCCAAGCTTCACTTCCATATGTCAGAGTTACCCCTGCTAATCTGGACTTTTTCCGATATATCAGACATTAGTCCGGATTGTATCAGTGGTTTTCACCACCATTGCAGTATGGTCCTGTGTTATACCTTCACTACATTAATCAAATGGTATAATAATACTGTACTGTGCACTGAAAAACATGTCTTTTACTTGTCTTATTGTGGTGAACATAGCTGAAGTTGTCAGGCAGTCCGGACTGCTTTCTGGCTTTATCGGACTTTTTCCGATATATAGGAGTTTTAGTCCGGTAGCTCCTCGAGTCCGATAAAAGCGAATTCTGGTCTACTGAAGTCCGTTATATCGAGGTTTTACTGTACTTCTTTGATTTTCCTTGGAATGATTATTGCTTCTATGGCCGGGAGCCATCTGAGTGTGCCCTGCGCATTACTGAAGTTATTCTCTCGAGCATGGAAACATACATTCCTTTCTCATATCCTCTGACTAATGCAAGAAAGCCTTGGTTTGATCAAGCTTGTTCTAATGCTGTCCGCAACAAGGAGAGGGGCCTATAAAAGGTACCGGAGCCAACCCTCCCCTGAATCACACCTTTTTTATATTTCTGCCCGGAATTGTGCTAAGTCTGTTCTTCGCTCTGCTAAAAACAATTTCATCCGTGTTAAATGTTCCCAACTCTCCAACTCGAATTCTTCTCGCTCCTTCTGGCACCTTGCCAAAAACCTTTCTAACAACTTTACCTCATCATCCTTCCCTCCTCTTTTCTACTCTGATGGCTCTGTAGCTATTTTTTCTACTGATAGGGCAGATCTCTTCACTCAGACTTTCTCCTCCAATTCCACCTTAGACGATTTCGGTGCTATTTCTCCATCACTTCCCCCCTCTGACTTCCTCATGACTGACATTAAAATTTCTTCAGTTGATGTATTTTCTGCCATCACTGGCCTCAATACTAACAAGGCATATGGGCCTGATGGGAGTCCCTCCTGTTGCCCTCAAAAACTGTGCTTCTGTGCTTACGCCCTGCCTAGGTAAACTCTTTTCGCCTTTGTCTGTCAACTTGTACCTTTCCTTCTTGCTGGAAGTTTGCAATCATTCAGCCAGTCCCAAAGAAGGGTGACCATTCTCAACCCTCTAACCATCATCCAATTGCTTTAACATCCTGTGTCTCAAAAGTTTTGAAGTCAATTCTTAACAGAAAAATTTTAAAGTATCTTTCCTGTCACAACCTTCTTTCTGATCGTCAGTATGGGTTCCATCAGGGACGCTCCACTGGCGATCTTCTCACCTACCTTTCAGACTCCTGGTCATCCTCCTTTCGGGACTTTGGCGAAAGCTTTGCCATTGCACTTGACATCTCAAAGGCTTTCGATCAAGTCTGGCATAAGTCTTTAATTTCCAAACTGCCCTCCTACGGATTCTATCCTTCTTTCTGTGCCTTCATCTCTAGCTTCCTTTCTGGTCGTTCTATAGCCGCTGTTGTAGACGGCCATTGTTCTTTTCCTAGACCTGTCAACAGTGGTGTTCCTCAGGGCTCTGTCCTATCACCAACTCTCTTCCTTTTATTCATCAATGACCTTCTAAGCTGTACATCTAACCCTATCCACTAATATGCTGATGATTCCATCCTTCACCTTTCCATTCAATTTCTGCAACGTCCATCTTAGCAGTTACTTCAACAAAAAAGGGATGAGGCTATGGCACACCTAATATCTGACTTGGCTCATATCTCTGACTGGGGTAAAAATAATCTTGTTATATTTAATGCATCAAAAACTCAGTTCATACATTTATCAACCGAACAAAATCTTCCTCAGGATTATGTACTAATGTTTAATAATGTCCAGCTCAGTCCTGCATCATCCTTTAACATGCTTGGGGTTTCATTCTCTCGGGATCTGTCTTGGAAAGAACATATTACATCTCTTATGAAATCTGGTTCCAAGAGATTAGGTGTACTAAGCCTATTCTGGACTTTCTTTACCCCTGCACAGTTGTTGACTTTGTACACGGGTTTTATTCGCCCGTGTATGGAGTACAACTCTCATGCGTGGGGAGGCTCCCCACATGCAGCTCTTCTCAATAAGGTGGAGTCATAGGCTTTTCGTCTCATTAACTCTCCTCCTCTTACTGATTCCCTTCAACCTTTGTCTCTTTGCCGCACTGTTGCATCTTTATCTCTCTTCTATCGCTACTTCAACGGTCACTGTTCCTCTGAAATGTCTGCTTGCATCCCTCCACCTCTACGACGGGCATGTAGTACACATCTAGCAATAAACTTTCATCCCTTTTCTGTCCAACTCTCTAATGCAAGAGTTCACCGTTAATCCCAGTCCTTCATTTATGCAACTGGTCAACTCTGGAACTGTCTTTCTCTGTCTGTATTCCCTACTTCCTATGATCTCCAGTCTTTCAAATGCAGTGTGTCCAGGCATCTCAAAATGAACGGATCTTGAATTTGGTTCTCTTTCATTTTGTTTTTTGTTTTTTCTTGGAAGGAACAGTATGCAGGCCCATGGCCTTTGGTCCATTCTTCCTTGCATAAAAAAAAGAAAAGAAAAAAAGACAAGAAAAAAAGAATGACCAATATGGAAAAGATCACGTCAACCAACTTTCCATATTTATAATTCTATATGTGTGTTTGGTGGGGTGTCACAAATGCCAAATTTATTTTCGTCACCTCATTAATATAGAACGATAGAGACGATGCAATAAAAGACAGAGAGAGAATGGAGGAGAGAGAAAAAAGAAGAAGAAGAAGAAGCAGCAGTAAAATAGTGATGGAGAAAAGTGTGTTGCTGTTGCCCCATGTTTATGGGGACATGAAACTAGTGAACTGCAGGAAACCAGTTGCTTCAGCTGGGTGCTTCCAAAAATTTTTTGAGGAGGTTATTCTCAAAGTTTGTCACTGCTATGTTGTCAGAGTTAAGTGGATAATGGGAATGTGTTGTGGTGTTAGGGACTGCATGACAGAGGGCATGGCAGATTGTTAGTTGTACTGTGTGTTTGTAATGAAGCAGAGAAGGGTGATCAGACACACCAATGACTGACAAGGCACACTCACACCTCCTCTGGAAGAGAGATACAAGTATGATAAATGTCTTGTGGCAGGTTATGAAGGATGTTGTTTGGCTGGAGGTTTTTGATTGCTTTGGTGGCTACGTATGTTTGTATTCTGCATTGTTTATGAAGTATAGTGTTGGGAGACAGGGGTAAGTCATTGAGGCATTCTGAGTTTTGTTAGGAAGTAATTTTTCTTGTTTCTTTGAGGTCAGGGATGGTGAAACATAAAGTTGCAAGGGTGAGGTAGGTCCTCTGCTAAAACAATGAACTGTGCACCTCATACTGATGTGGTCCTTGATGGGGATTTCTTTCATATTAATGAAGACCTTGATGGAATTTACTGTTGTTCATATGAACTGTTTACAGACTGTAAAGTGATTCCTTCTGCTATTCAAAAGTGGGGTCTGTGTTTTCAAGACATCAAATTTATAAGATGCCTTTGCATTGATGATAGTTGTGGACTGAGAGAAAGTAGTGTGTGTAGCCACAGTACAGTACACAGGGAGGTGGCAAGGGACAATAATGAGGAGAGCAAGTTAGAGAGAAGTCATGTGACTGTAATCTGTAAAGTGTATTGTGTAAATACTGTATTCATACTGTGTTCGGTGTTGTGTTAAATATAAGGTAATATACGTGTAAGGTTGATTGACCATCATAATCCAATTCTTTATTGTCCATCAAGAGCAAATGGGCCCAGGGCTAGACTACAATGGAGCCCGGCGTTTCACACCTAACTGGTTCCGTGAAAAGTATCGTGAACCATGAAACCGTTGAAGTTGGAGCATTGATCCTATGGGAAATAGGCTAACTGGTAATGGCTCCCATGTCAACTCCCACTAAAACCCATTTATGCAATGTCAAATTTACTGCACACACCCGAAAAGAAACTAGTACTAATACAAAGTACAGCACATAATAGGCAAGGAAACTCACTTGGAAGGCTGAAGCGAGGTGCTTAATGGAAGGGATGGGGGTGTGATTTCTAAGGCAGGTGGTGAGGCTACTGCACTCCTCCACCTCTGGCACCTCCACCCTCCTCTGCCTCTGCCTCTCCACACAACACATCCATCTTGTGCTGCATCTCTTCGGTCTGCTGCTCCTGTACAATCCCACAGAACTCCTCATCCTCCAGCAGGTTTCACATTTTTCTCACCACGAACGGAGGGGTTTTTGTGTGAAACCTTGTGTCTGGGAATATTCGTAGGCCATCGCGAAACATGAAACCATGAACAATGATGTCGCAAAACTTGGGGCTCCACTGTAAGTTCAGGCATTTAAGACTAGGGTGACTGGTCAGTCATCACTAGGCAGCAATATGTAAGAAATGAACTCCAACCATCCATCAAGCTTAGACCCATAAAGGCCACATCCAGCTGGAGCAACTTCAGTCAACTGACTACAAGGTATCCATATGCAGGTTATAGTTATCACCCACGGGAAATTGCTTCCTGGTTTACAGAAAACCATGGTGCTTGTTACTCAGTAAAAAGTCACCTGAAAGTAGCATTACACCAACTGTGTAGATGGTTAATGCGCCATTCCCCCCTCCCCCCCCAAAAAAAGACAAGACAAATTAGCAATACGAGGTGTTATCCAAAAGTTTCTGGATGGGGATTGTGACTCCTAAATGGGTTGTAGTAGTGTGATGCATCTCTAGGTGCAGTAAAGCCTTGACATAACGGACTGCAATATACCGGAATTTACTTTAATCGGAATCAAGAAGCCGACCAGACTAAATTTTTACATGTCAGAAAAAAATCCGACAAAGTCAGAAGTGGTCCAGACTACCTGACCACTTCAGCTATGTTTACCACAATAAGGTAAATAAAAGACATATATATTTTCTTAATTAATGCAAGGAAGAAGAAACCAAGGGCGAGGAGCCCGCAAACTGTTCCTTCCAAGAAAAAAACAAAAACAATACAAGAGAGAGCCAAATTCAAGATCCGATCATTTTGAGATGCCTACACACACTGCATTTGAAGAACTGGAGATCATAGGAAGCAGGAAATACAGACAGAGGGAGACAGTTCCAGAGTTGATCTGTTGCATAAGTGAAGGACTGGGAGTAACTCTTGCATTAGAGAGCTGGACAGAAAAGGGATGAGAGTTTGTTGCTAGACGGGTGCTACGCACCTGCTGTAGAGGTGGAGGGATGCAAGCAGACAGTTCAAAGAAGCAGTGACCATTGAAGCAGCGATAGAAAAGAGATAAAGATGCAACACTGTGGTGAAGACACAGAGGTTGAAGGAAGCCAGTAAGAGCAGGAGAGTTAATGAGACGAAACTCCACCCTACTGAAAAAAGCTCTATGTGGGGAGCCTCCCCACACATGAGAGTCGTACTCTACACAGGGACGAATAAAACCCATGTATAAAGTCAACAACTGTGCAGGGATAAAGAAGGTATGGAACAGAGTCGGCTTAGCACACCTATCTCCTGGAAGCAGATTTTACTTGAGATGTAATATGATCTTTCCAAGATAAGTCCCAAGTGAATGAAACCCCAAGCATGTTCAAGGATGATGCAGGATTGAAATGAATATTATTAAACATTAGTGGGTACTCCTGTGGAAGATTTTGTCGAGTTGACAGGTGTAAGAAATGAGTCTTTGATGCACTAAAAACAAGATTATATTTTTCCCAGTCAGAGGTACGAGCCAAGTCAGACAAATAAGTTAGCCATAGCTTCATCCTTTATTTGTTGAAGTAACTGCCGAGATGAACGTTGCAGGAACCGAATGGAAAGGTGAAGGGTGGAATCATCAGCGTACGAGTGGACAGGGTTAGATGTACAGCATAGAAGGTCATTGATGAATAAAAGGAAGAGAGTTGGTGACAGGACAGAGCCCTGAGGAACACCACTGCTGATAGATCTAGAAGACCGATGGCCATCTACAACAGTGGCTATAGAACGACCAGAAAGGAAGCTACAGATGAAGGCACAGAAAGAAGGCTAGAAACATTTAGAGGGCAGTTTGGAAATTAAAGATTTATGCCAGACTCAACTGAAAGCCTTTGAGACGTCAAGTGCAATAGAAAAGCTTTCGCCAAAGTCCCGAAAGGAGGATGACCAGGAGTCTGAAATGTAGGTGAGGAGATCACCAGTGGAGTGTCCCTGACGGAACCCATTCTGACGATGAGAAAGAAGATTGTGATAGGAAAGATGCTTTAAAATTTTTCTGTTAAGAACTGACACGAAAACTTTTGAGACACAGGATATTAAAGTAATTGGATGATAGTCAGAGGGTTGAGAATGGCCACCCTTCTTTGGGAATAGATGAATGAGGGCAAACTTCCAGCAAGAAGGAAAGGTACAAGTTGATAGAAAAAGGCAAAAGAATTTCCCTAAGCAGGGTGTATGCACAGAAGCACAGTTCTTGAGGACAACAGGAGGGACTCCATCAGGCCCATATGCCTTGTTGGTATTGAGGCCAGTGATGGCAGAAAATACATCAGCTGAAGAAATATTAATGCCAGCCATGAGGAAGTCAGAGGGGGAAAGTGATGGAGGAACAGCACCGGGATTGTCTATGGTGGAATTGGAGGAGAAAGTCTGAGTGAAGAGATCTGCTTTATCAGCAGGAGAAATAGCTACAGAGCCATCAGAGTAGAAAAGAGGAGGGAAGGATGATGAGGTAAAGTTGTTAGAAAGGTTTTTGGCAAGGTGCCAGAAGGAGCGGGAAGAATTTGAGTTGGGAGAGTTGAGAGTATTTAGTACAGATGAAATTATTTTTAGCAGAGCGAAGAACAGACTTAACACAATTCCAGGAAGAAACATAAAAGATGCAATTCAGGGGTGGGTTGACTCTGGTACTTTTTATAGGCCCTCTCCTTGTTGTGGACAGCATTAGAACAAGCATGATTAAACCAACTAAGGCTTTCTTGCATTAGTCAGAGGATATGAGAAGGGAATGTATGCTTCCATGCCCGAGAGAATAAACTCCGTAATGCGCAAGGCACACTCAGATGGCTCCCAGCCATGGAAGCAATAATCATTCCCGGGAAAATCAAAGAAGTACTGCCTAAGGGCCTCCCAATTTTGCAACTCCACAATCGACGTTTCTTTGGAGGTTCCACAAGCCATACTGGAGAGATAAGACAAGGTAATAAGGTTGTGATTGGAGGAACCCAATGGAGAGGAAAGGTTAACAGTATAAGCAGAAGGATAAGTTGTAAGGAAGAGGTCAAGTATGTTGGAGGTCTCTCCAAAGCAGTCAGGGATACGGGTAGGGTGCTGTACAAGCTGCACTAGGTTATTAAGGATAGAAAAAATGTAGGCTTGTTCACCAGGTGGATCAGTGAAAGAAGAGGAGAGTAAAAGGTGGTGGTGAATACTGAAATCTCCTAGAATGGAGATTTCAGAGAAAGGAGAAATGGAGAGAATGTGTTAAATCGTAGAAGTAAGATAGTCAAAGAATTTTTCATAGTCAGTAGAATTAGGAGATAAGTAAACAGCATAGATATATTTAGTCAGAGAATGACAGGAAAGCCAAAGCCAGATAGTAGAGAATTCAGAAGAATCAAGTTCAGGAACATGAAAGCACGATAAGTCGCTGCGTACATATACACAACAGCCACCTTTAGCTTTTAAATGAGTACAGAGAAAGTAGGAGGATACAGAAATGGGTTTGCTATCAGTTGCCTCAGACAGCTAAGTCTCAGTTGGGAAGAGAAGGTGAGGTTTAGAGGAGAGGTGGTGCTCAACAGAGGGAAAGTTAGAGGAAAGGCTGCATATGTTGCAGAAATGATGAAGGAGTGAGTCAGACAGTGGTTCCAGGAAGTTTGCTGAGTCGTCACCACGAGAGGGGGAGATGGTGGGGGCATTTATGGTCCCCCCTCCTGGGGACTCCGAGGCCTGGTTGTTTGTCACCATTTTTACTTTAAAATTTTGAAAAGGAAGTGTAGTGTGTACTGTGCATGTAGTATGGTGTTGCCAGTTTGAGAAACTTGTATTGGAGAGCATGCTGCCCTACTCTTTATGTTACCGAGACACTGAAAAAGTTCAGCAAAGGGGGATGGTCAGGAACTAGTCCCGAGGGTTGAGGAAACGAGCTCCAGCTCTCCCATCCACCTTGGGAGTACTGCCCTGCTTGACTGGTGTTACAGTGTACAGTACAGTATTATTACATATATTATACCATTTGATTACTGTAGTGAATGTATAATATAATACAGTACTGAAGTGGTTGTGAAAAACCACTGGAATAATCTGCACTAATGTTTGATATATCGGAAAAAGTCCGGGTTAGCGAGGGGAAGTTCAAACGTTGCTCTTATCGAACTTTTGCTTTTTTCGGAATGGTTTGGGCCTCAATCAGTCCATTATACAGTGAACTTCCAATAATCCGGCATACGATGGTTCGGAAAACCTGATTGTTTGAATTATTCAGCCCAGGGTCATTTTTAGCTTTTTTGGGTAAAAAATTGAGAAAAATCAGTAAAAAATAGAAAAATATCAAAAAATGGCCAAAAGCAGTGTGCTGAACTATCCAGTTCCACACCCAGGCTGACATTCTGCCACGGATGATAACCCCAGACCTGTTGGGCAGCAGGGACCTGAACCCCAGACTGGACCTAGTCACCAACTCACTGAGGTAGAGCTTCTGGCAGATGGCCCACCCCCTGTCATGCCAGACACCTCAGATGAAGATTAAGATACAGTGGTGTGCAATGAACATTGTTAGTTTTACCGGTAAGTGGAAAAAATAATAATAATAATAATTACTATACTTAAGGTGAATGTGGGGAAGAGTAAAGTGATGGTCTTCGAGAGAAGTGAAGCCAGTGAGTGTACAGTGAGATTGGATGGGAAGGATATGGAGAATGTGAGTGAATTTAAGTACTTGGGCAGTGTGATGAGTAAGGATGGTAGTCTGGAGGGTGAAGTGCTCGAAAGGGTGCAGCAGGGAAGGAAGGTTGCTGGTTCGTTGAAAGCAGTGATAAGAAACAGGGAGGTGAGCATGGAAGTGAAAAAGCTGTTACATGACAGTATTGTGATACCAACTCTGACATATGGAAGTGAAGCTTGGACCCTGTTGGAAGGACAGAAGTCAAGAGTGAGAGGGAAGGGGAGGCCGAGGATGAGATGGAGGGATGGAGTGGAGAGGTATATGAGAGAGGGGGGTGTGAGTTGGGAGCGTGGTAGTGAAATGACAGGGGACAGAGTGACATGGAGGTGATTTGTTTGTGGCCACCCCGTTCGGGATTGAGGCGTCTGGCAATAGATAGATAGATAGAAAATGATTTTACTGTACTCTATTAATTATTCTAAGCTACTAAGTGATATTCAGTATTGTACAGTACTGTACAAGTGAGAAGTTATCAGTGTGCAATAGAGTGTAGTACCACTAGCCCCATCAGCCCCTTGGATTTTACTACTGTACCACCTCAACACTACTAGCACTAATATGACCTCAAACAGCCTGCATTTGCACTACACTACAAAGGTAAGTAAAGAAAACTATCATTTTTTAATTATTATAATTTATTATTATTTTTTGGGGTGTGTTTTGAACACTTTCAGGTACCTGTCTGATAGTACGGAAAATCTAATTAGCCGGAAGGTCTGTGGGCTACTGCATTCCAGATTAAAAGATTTTTACTGTTGTGAGGTTTTACTGTACTTGCACTGTGAGTCTGTGTACCATGTGAAGCGGAGCTAGGTGGCCGTGGGGATTAGTGACATTAGTTTCTCAGCCGTTGTGCATGTGTCGAATGGTGATTTTCGAGATGGATATAAAAAAGAAACAGTGAATGTGCATCAAATTTTGTGTGATTCTGGGGAAAAATGCAACAGAGATCCTGGTAATGATTCATTAAGTGTTTGGTGAGCAATCTCTTGGTTGGACAGCCTCACCAAGACCTAAAAAGGCAGACAGGTGAAAAAAAATGTCAAGAGCATGCTGATCGTTTTCATTGACATCAAAGGAACTGGGCACAAGGAATTCATCCCAGCTGCCCAAACAGTTCATTCCTACTTCTACTGTGATGTTTTCCAGCGACCGTGTGAAGATGCGACAAGGCGGCATCTCAACCCTTAGCAAGACAACAACTGGCTGCTTCACCAAGACAACGCCCCTTCTCAAAGTGCAATCAACACCTGACAGTTTTTCGCCAAGAACAACATGGCTATCATCTCCCACCCTCCTTACTGACTGGATTTGGTCCCCTGTGACTTCTTTCTGTTCCCAATAATGAAGATCAAGCTGAAAGGGCATCATTTCATTATCACTGAGGATATCAAGAAGGAATAGCCGGCAGTGCCTGACACTCCAGGAGGCATTCCAGCAATGGAGGAAATGCTGCGACCGGTGTATCAATGCGCACGGGAACTACTTCGAGGGTGATGGCGGCCAATAGGAGCTGTGATGAGTTTTCAGTTTTATATAGCATTAGTGGAAAAGTTTCTAGAGAAGGGCAAGAAGTTGTATGCAGCCTTCATGGATCTGGAGAAAGCACATGACAGGGTGGATAGACAAGGTTTGTGGAAGGTATTAAGAATATATGGAGTAGATGGGAAGTTGTTGAAGGCAGTGAAGAGTATGTATGAGGGTGCTAAGGCTGCAGTGCGTGTGGATGGCAAACTGAGTGAATCTTTCC
Organism: Birgus latro; assembly: GCA_018397915.1. Taxonomy (NCBI): domain Eukaryota; kingdom Metazoa; phylum Arthropoda; class Malacostraca; order Decapoda; family Coenobitidae; genus Birgus; species Birgus latro. The sequence continues at coordinate 30,444 of JAGKTI010009626.1, forward strand.
ATTTGAAGGTTGGATTGAAACAAGGATGTGTCATGTCTCCATGGTTGTTCAATCTGTA
>JAGKTI010009627.1:0-24398 GCA_018397915.1 Birgus latro
TGCATCTAAAATATGTGGAACACTTCTCTAACTTGTAATGAGGACTGTGTATATAGCTATTGTATTAACCACTATGCAGCAAGGAGGTGTGACTGAATGAGTGAGGGGTTGTTAGCTGCAAATATCTGTGATTTCATCAGTATAGTAACCACCCTGTCCCCCCCACGCCCACACAAGAATGTCAGTGTAGCTTGTGCACAAAGTTTTATTGAGGGCAGTAAAGTGGAGATGATATTTTTAGACTTGCTTTTGCCATTGTATTCAGACATGAAGTAGTGATCAGAGAGAATTATTAGTTGATTGACAAGCTCAACCAGTTTATAAATGTATAGAATTAAGTAGTAAGAGATGTCTAAACGACTTGCTATCCAAACAAAAGCCTCTAGACCATAACTTAATGTAAAGACTGGTTGTGGTATGTTGGTGCCAGGGCTGGTGCTTAGTGGTAGCATTGGTGGTGGTTGGTGTTGCTGGGAGGATGTCCACTGTCAGGCACAAGCTCATCTTTGGTGTGATATGGATTATAGAGTTCTTTTGCATTTGGATCCCGGTTTACCGAAATTGTTTTTCTGAATCTTTTGTGAGATAGTTTTACTTTTGTATGAGTTTTCTTAATGTTTTATCATTCTTCCTATTTGGAATATGTTGGTATTTCAGAGAAACCATACTACAAATATTTTCTTTTATCAGTATGTGTATTTTGAATCAGGATTTTTGAGAGAAACCACACTAAATATTCATAAATAGGTGTGTAATATTTGCTAAATTGTTGTGGTAAACACTCACCAAATTAAGTGAAGTGGTAATGTAATGTGTTTTAAACCTTACGAGCTGATAACGTTGATGCCACATAAATAAATATACAACCAGGCACTTTAGTTTGCCTAATATTTCACCTCGCTTGCTTCACAGTTACTTCTGCTGGCTAATATTCCTAAACTGAGAGAGACTTTATTTGTTTCTCTGCCCACTGGTAATTCATTTTAATATGATACATCAGAGGAATGTGACAGTCATGCCCAGGTGTGAAGTAGATGGAGGGAAATAGAAGGGAAACTTTTGTCCTTGACTGTATATCTTCCATAATTGCAAGGCAACACTTTTTGCACAGTTGCATGACCACCTTTGAATATAATTTTCATTGTATTCAGGTTTCTGTGCTAGGTATAAATTTGTATTATTGTTTGGTTTTCATCATAGAAATGATGTTTGTTTCCACGATGACATTCATACTTTCTCATTCACAAACATAACCATTTCAACATTATATCACAAGCACTTTCACCCTCCACATTGAAAGCCTTCCACACCAATACCAGTGCATTGGTGGGGACAGGTCACTTCTCCAGCAACAGAGTGGTGTTTTTCAACCCTGTGGATCACTTTTCCTTCCTGACCTGTAAAACAGGGCTTGAACGTGTATGGTGCAGCTGCTTTCCCATGATGGATGTGTGTAAGGTAGCTGCTACAGTACACTCGTACCTACAGTACCACAAGGCTTGAACATATATAGTACAGCTGCCTATCCAGTCCAGTCATGTGCAAACCATCTGCAATTGTACACACACACACATGCATATGCATATGCCATATCTTCTGCACACCCAACCACTCCTGTCCACTACCAGTAAGTCAGCAGCCTGAGATGGAGCATGTTGGTTCCTTAGGAGTGAAGACTGACCAGCATAGAGACATGAGGCACCTGTACCCTAACCCCTTTAATGCCATGGTGTATTTTACATCTCAGTCTACCATCAGAAGATATTAATCAAGTCTGTAAGAACCCCTGATAGTGAAGGGGTTGATGGAAGGCTATAGCTAACCCTGACAACTCGAGACGTTCAGCCAAACATAATCATATGGATAGCAAGACTAAAAATTTAAGGATACAGTACATGGATGGACTGAAGGGGTTGAAATGAATTCAGGTGTGTCATTGGTATAATGAGGCAGATTCAGAGTAAATATTGTTCTCAGTAGTCAGATAGTTGTGGTTTCATTGCCTTTTCATTACATCTAATAAAAAAAAAAACTTTATTCATGAGACTCATTGCATGGACTATTGTTGTTAATTTTTTTTTAAGTTGCTTAACAGTAAGTGTTGATGGTGAAAACTATTCTTTGTAAATAAAGTTTTATATTTGCTGCCATAGTAATAACTTTCTACATGTTTGGTGGATGTAAGATAGTAGTGAAGGAAATAACTATTGCTAAGGATCAGATGCTAAGGCTTGTATTCTCATTGGCATAGTAGGCTGATCAGCACCTCTTCCTTTGCAGTTTTATTTCTACATTTGACATACAAATGTTCTCTTTTCTATATATGGCATACTAATATTCTCTTTTCTACATGTGGCATACCTTTTCTACATATAACATGCCTGTATTTTCATCTCTACATATGGCAGACCTGTATTTTCTTGGTTTACACATGGCCTCTTAATATTTTCATCTCTACATATGGCACACCTATATATTTCATGTATATATATGGTGTATTAAAATTCTCTTGTAAACTATGTATGCGTGTTGACATTTAAAAACATGTGGATTAAATAAAAGAGAATATGGATGTGTTATATCCAAAATTGATAGTTAAAGAAGAGGTGCTAGGGCTTATCTTTACCTCTCACTTTGATTATGTATTGTCTGTTCTGTTCATATCACCTTCTCACTGCTAGATTGATTTTGTTCAGTTTGTTCAAATGAACAAGGTTATATCTAAACCCAACAGTTTGGAAAGTCATCTCAAGCTGAATAAAATCATCAGGTAGTAGCTGGAATATTCAGAAGAAAAGAAATACATAAATAAAAAAAATGTACCATGAGAGTAGAGGGGTTAACTGCTGAGGATACAAACCCAAATGCAGTACAGGCTGCGTGTCCATGAGCGCTGCACACGAACAAGTACTGGATCTTTAATGTTGTATGGTTGTGGACATAAATAACAATCCACATCATTGCGAGCGATTACGAGAAGGTGAGCACTGACTTCCAAAATCCAGCAACACAATCAATGGAACCCAATGGACTTCTCAAAATATTTTGTATGAGTCTGTTAATTGTTTGGCTTGGAAGTGGATTGATATTATTGTTCACAGGTGTATGGTTGTGGACAGAAAATTTATATATATATACCTGTATATTTTTTTTTAGCCAGCCAGATATCTCAGAATATTGTGTATGTGTTTCACAAGTGTTTGGCTGGAAGGTGGATAATAAGTTCTGTCTGCAGTTATATGGATGTGGTTAGAAATATTGATATGCTGTTCAGCCATCTGATTGAGATACTCTTAAATAATATTCTGAAAAGCTTGTTGGGTTCCTTATATTGCATCAGTCTGTTTTGAAATTCACTGTTCATTGTCTCATTTTGCATCATAAGGAAGTGGTTTAATATTTATGTTTGCAGCTGAATGTGTGTGTATACTTGTGGGTGTATGTGTGTGTACACTTGTATGTGTATGTGTGCCAACATTTACACTGCACTGAAGCATCTCCTTTCATTACTTAGTGGATGTTTTTGTGGAGATACTTGGGATTAAGGAAGCAAATTCTATAGGGTACAGGCAGTCTTCGTTATCTGTATTTTTCATATAATTTTTGGGGTATTAAATCATCATTAAACTAGAGAAAAATTCCCCACAAAAGTTGCATTGTTTCCCCTGAAGTTGATTTACCAGTTGCTTAAGTTTACATTACCAGTTGTGTTGCTGACAAGGAGCCTACATGTATTGGTGCTGTGAACCTTGGGTGGAGAAACTTTGGTGTCCTCCCTGGAGTCAAACCTCCTCACAACTTCTCTACACCTCATTGTGGGAAGGACCGTGGTCCAACGCTAATGAGGTGTTGTCTGCCACAGGAAGGTGCCAGCCCCTACCTAGTGTATGTACTGTACAGCACTGTACATGTAGGACAGCCCACAGAAGTAGTTGCTTACCTGCGGTCAATGGGTTTTCTTGGCCAGACAGACCGGGGTTAAGAATCAACAACAACAGTACTAGGTGTGTTTACAGAGTTGTGATACTTTAGAATTTATCCCTTTGCTTATAATGGTGATTGCCTGTATTTACTTTGCAGCATAGCCTAGACTCATATCTCATAGCCAGACGTGTCCGTAAAGCCTTGAATGATCCATAAATTATTGATGAAGAAAGGTAAAGCGTAAAATATTATCTTCCAATTTGCTGTTAATTATATAATGTGATGCCTTTAAGAATATTAATTCAGTACTTTAAAGGTACCAGCACTTGAAAATGTAAAGATAGCATGATTCTGTGGACAGCATGGAGACTACACTTTAAATCATGCAGTGCTTTGCTTAATCCTTCATTGTTTGTGTCTTAGGAGGCTCTTTCGTCTCCAGCTAAAGAGAATATTTTTATTTATCTGTCCTTGTTGGAGTGTTTGTCATAGTAGTGTTTGCATGTCATATCAGTTCAAGCTATTAGGGTACTCTTAAGATGCTTCAAGCACCGTGACAGATACTCGCACAGGACACAAATGCTCTGCTTGTTATTCAGTCTCTCAGAAACTGCTGTACCTTTAAAGTAGCTATGATATTGTGTAAGTTTTGTATGTGATTGGTAATGGAATGTGACCAATATCTTTAACTCTCCCCTCCCCACCCCACATTTTGAATCCTCCCTCCACACCCTGAACCTTCCCTCCCCACCCCACATTTTGAACCTTCCCTCCCCACCCCACACCTTGAACCTTCCCTTCCTCCCCACAGTAGCCACTTCCCTTGTGAACTGGGGTTAATTAGCCTAGACCAGTATTCTTGACTGCAACAAACTCACTAACACTCTTTAATTTTTTCTCTCTAGTACATTTGCTATGGTTGGTTTGTAGTCACCTGATAAAAGTGTACCACTCTCACAAGTTGAATAGCAAGTCATTTGTTGTATGAAATTTGATAAACCTTAGTTTGACGTAGGAATGAGTCATTCTTGGTTACTAGCCAAATTAACTCTCAGGTCTGGCAAAATTGGACATCATCTTAGCAAAAATGGGTTAGGGATCCCTGTAAGGTTAGACCAGACTCACCATAGTCACTGAAAACGGAGAAATTCATATTATTGGTTGATGAGTGATAGTCAGAAATACTGGTCGTGATGAACTGTTTCTGTGAAATGAGTTTCTTGAGCTAACCCCCAGAGTGTTAAGTTTTGATTGTTTAATGCCATAATTGTAGTCTGTCAGTGGTTTTGAGTTCTAACTTTTATATGAGGAATTGTAAGCTACCCCCTTCAACCCCATGAAGTATTATTACATTTTATTTCTGCTGTCTGGGACATTTGTATTCAACTTAGAAGGGACATTGTTAAGTGGAAGGAATTTATATATAGCCTTCATCTTCTGATGATTTTATTGAACTTAGGAGGGACATTATGAAGTGGAGGGGATAGATGTAGCCTTTATTAACTCCTCCAGTTATTTTCTAACCTAAATACAAACATCTGGATGTGGCAAGAGCAAAGTAGGGAAAATATGTTGTGGGATTGAAGGGGTTAAGTCAGGAAGAGTCATGAGAAATTATATCATTGTAAGAACAGCCTCCTCAGTTCCTTGTTTACAGGCCGACTTCAAGCTTCAGACAGTGTGGTATCGCTGTGTTTGTGTATACAGTATTCAACTGAGTGGGCCTTTCTGTAGGAGACATACTATGGGATCTAAGTAACCAAAAAGTTAATAATTTTTTTTAGAGGTGACGCACTATGGAATCTGTGACTAAAAAAATAATGAACGTTTAAGTTGTACTATAGAGTCTATTAGCGAAGAAATACGTCCCCCCCAACTTCAGGCATGTTTATATTTTTATTTATGCCATCTCCTGACAATATTATTCAGCTTAGTGAAAATTTTTTGATGTGGCGGTGGTTAGCCATAGCATTATATGACACTTTCACTACTAGATATCCATCTTAAGTGAAATAACATCATTTTGCCGATAGCCAAATTAACCTGCAAAGACACCATCATAGTAGGAGGAGTAAAGACACTGCTAGAGAACTGAAGGCTGGCAGTAAATAGGGAACTAGGGGTGGGGGCTGTACTCACACTCGCCAACAAAGACCCTGTTGCCTCTCCTGCTCGTCTCTCAAAGGGCTTTGAAAATTGGTCTCCTAATTCTACGGCAGCTGGCAGTTATTGTTTTATTTGCCCATCAGTGTCATTTGCTTCGAATTCAAGAGGCCAGTTTTTAAAGATGGAGAGAAAGATAATAGAGGTAATAGAGATTTAGTTGCTTGTAGTATATGCACACAGACCCGCACTGTGATCCCTCAGTACGAGAAAGCATCATAACTCCCACATTGTCTTCTAGTAACTTGTAATTATCAGTATTATTCTGTATTTTTCTACATTATTATTAGGTTACTTAGGTGTAGATGTGATTTCTGTGTACATTCAGTTATGTGTACACCTAACAAACCTAATATGTACAGGAATACAAAATAATAATGACAGTTGTTACGCTCTGACACTAACACTGATTGCAGTCTAGCTCATAAGTTGCTGGTGGTATTACTTGAGACTGATGATGTGTTTTATGACTTTAGTTAGGCTACGACCAGATTTTTTTATTATAATTATAATTATTATTATTATCGTTACTACGGGATTAAGGCATTTGGAGATATATAGATAGATTTCTGTATGTTAAGGGAGATTGCTTGCACTGAAAGTGTCACTGAAGGTGATTTTCTCTCTCGCTCTCTCTCTCTATTTATAAAGCAGGAGTAAAGTGCAAAAAACATCATTGGATTGAAGAGTCTAATATGATCATGTATATATCACTGTTGGACCATGTTGCCTCCATGCACCCCACATGCTTGATAAAGTATACTGGGACCACAGGACTACAATAAAACAGGACTCCAGTGTGTCAAGACTATATTTGTTTGAGCATTTGACACATGCAAGCATGTTGGAGCCTTCAAAAACGAAACGAGCTGGACAAAAGAAGAGCTCTGAGAAGTAATTCTGAATGTCTGAAACTTGACAAACTGAGAAGATGGATGTTAGACAATTATGTGATTATTCGTATATTTATTTATTATTATTATTACTATTATTATAATTATTATTTTAATCCATCTCATCTTCAGAGTTCCTCCATGAAGCAGCATCACAAAAAAAATAAAAAAAAGCATAAGGCACTGTGGAATTACGTGTAATGCGACACGTCTCCAAATTTCCGTATTCTGTTCTTTGTTTTCTCAATTTCACTTTTGGTGCTTTCGGAGCTACTCTCAGAGCTCTTCAAATGACACTTTACCTCCCCCCCTTTTTTTTGGTGGGGGGGGGATTAGTTGACAGCAGTTTTGATTTCCATTCCAGTCCACCTTTTTATCCTCTCCCCCCCTCCCCCTTTTTTCAATGGCACAAGTAAATTATGGAGAGAGGAGTGAGCAATTATTAAAATTGTATTGGTAGATTTTTTTTTATATACTGTATATATATATATAAGCGCATCCCGACAAAGTAAGGGCAGCCTGCGTACTGTAGCTTTTATAGGAAATTATTACTATTATTTTACCTTTTTTTTATTATTATTATTATTTTTTTTTAATAAGATCACACCTGGGAATGGGAGTATGATGGAATGCCTTTTTGAGTAAGAGATGCTGTTTACTGCTGAGAAGGAGGGGAAAATCATCAGTTGATACTGTTAGGGAGCCATACTCTGTTAGTGCAGGGGACTTGCTAGCATGTCTTCCTCAGTGATAATTTTGTATATACAGTACACGGTTTTTAGTTTCCTTTACATTATTGAGGCAAACTATATCAGTGCTGGGTGTCTACAGGATGAACCGTATATAACATTTCTTTTCACTCAGCTGGGGGATATTCTGTGTTGCTGGAACAGCACACTCAGCGTTATTTGTCAGGCCTTCATCATCTGTTTATTTCCAACTCCCACTGCCACACCCATGCCCACAACAGCAGACTGACCCATCCCCATAACACATTAGAAACTGTCAAGTACATTTTTTGCAGAGCACTATTTGTGGCCCACCTTTTATATATTTAAAAAAAAGGATATTGAGGTTTAATGTACATAATAAATCACTGAGACAAAGATGCTACTAAAGGTTGTGTGTTTAAGCCTTAAATCACAGAGTGGAATGCACATCCGTTAATAACTGAAGGTCATTTAAGGAACATCTGTGGCTATTGGATAAGGTCAGCTTGCATCTCATATTCCAGAAAGCAGTTAGCTACCATACAGGAAGGCCAAATACGATGTGGTTATTTGGTATGGTCAGCCTGCATCCCATATTCCAGAATGCAGTTAGCAACTATACAGGAAGACCAGATATGTTCCATCATTGTCACGAACTTCAATAATCCTCATCAGAAATATGGTCTTCATAGATCCCCTACAATTAGCGATGTTCTGCACGAATCACCCTCCTTCTCCGTTGTCCATCTTATAGTCTGTCTTTTGTCACATTAATGCCCTTTCCAGTATGTAATTCATCACTGTCCGTTCCTCTGCTGTTGCATTAGTTGCCCTTTGATGTTGCTCTTTCCTTCCTCTACCTTGCTCCCAAATGGCCTTGTGTTGTGGCCCTAGGGTATTCAGTCATTGGAAATTTGGGGTCTGCATCCCACTCTGTGATGTTAGATTGGAGCCTGCAACCCTAAGACTCCTATCTCACCTGGTGTATGAGCCATGGACCCATCAGCAACTGATACAACAATGAAGGCTAATTAACCCTCTCTTTCCAATGACACACCTCACTGATTTATTCCTGCCACCCCCACACAAGTGTATTCATTTTTGGTGAGGTCTCATGCACTGAAGAGGTACATTAAGTCTATATGTAACCTCTCCAGTTGTAAGAATTTCCATAGTTGAATATAATTGTTTGTAGGTGGGAAAAATTAAATGAAAACTATGCCATCCAGTTAGAGGGGTTCTATATCCTTTCAGTGGTTATATCTTGAACATCAGGGACTGTGGAATAGTCTTATAATAACTCTTGCCGCAAAATACAGACTCTGCATATTATTTCAGTTAATGATATAATTTTGCCATGCTCGAGAGAAGCATAGGGCACCAGAAATGTTACACAATGCCCTGCGTATCAGTTTATCCAAAAATATAAAACTTTCCATTTCATTCCAGCGTTTGATGTATTTTACCATGCTCGAGGGAAACCTAGGCACCAGAAATGTTAAATAGTACCACGCTTATCATTTTGACTGAGAATATGAAACTTCCCATTGCATTCCAACTTATGACAGATGATTTTGTCAAACGAAGGGAAACTCACGACAGTCACAACTTTAAATACATGGTGGTCCATAAATAGTGCTCCACAAGAAGCTTACCTGGCAGTATCTAAAATGTTGTGAGGACAGCTTAATGTGCTGGTGAGGGCATGGGTGTGGCAGTGTGAGTAAGAAGTGATGCAGGATAGACACCGATATTGCTGACTGAGCAATCCCAGCAGCCTGTGAGATTTTGTCTGGTGGGTGCTATATATGAACCACCTTGTGCGTAAGTTCCAGCATGTGAAGATTGTATTCCTGATGCTACCTGTTACAAATTCATGGCTTAGTTCAAGACTCTTCACGTCGGCTCTAGTCTTTGTGGCACCTATTCCTTGGTGGTTTATTTTGCATCCCTTACATGAAAAAAGAAGATCAGTGCAGTACATCTATCTATTGCCACCCCAAGAGAAGAGAAAGTTCCGTCTGTCTATCTCTTCCAACCCCTTAAGGGATTAATGCATCTGGCAGTAGATAGATAGACAGACCTTTCTTTTCTCATGTGTTATTTACATGTTTTGAATACTGACATTGCTGACAAAAATGACATATGAAAGGATATTAAAGTGCTATATATCATGGAAATTAAATGGATAAAATGCGAGAGATTATTAGAGTTTGAAATGCCTAAAAAATAAAATAAGTACAGCGTAATATGACGGAATATTAAGGAGCAATATGCCACTGACAATACATGGGTAAAATATCTTTAAAGTGGTGTACAAAGCAGAAACAGTTAAAATGTGATGGAAAATTAAGTGCAAGAAATGACTGGGTAAATAATGAGAGAAATTAAAGTGCTGTATGCTGTGGAAATAAATTGGCAAGAAAGAGGTGTTGGGGAGTGTCCATAACCCCCGAAGCCCATGGATGTCTTTTTCATTTTATTTTTGCCTTGTCATTGAGAACTTCATTTTTCTTCAGACTTTTCAAACTAGGAGAGGTTACCTGTAGCCTTAATGAACCCCTTCAGTAGGAGACAACTTTCCCAAACTGAATGCAGCCATCTGGAAGTAGCAGGAAGACACTCAAACTTGTCCTCAGGGGAAAGGACTGACAAGAGAACTGGCCCCAAGTGAGGGAGATTCATGGGAGGAGCGTGAGTGGATGGCTTATACATGCATCCCTCGCTTAACGATAGGGCTCTGTTGCCTAGAACTTCGATTAAGCAATGTAACAGTAACAGATGGCATTATAACATGGGGTCAATGTAGATTCTTAGCCAGAGTTCCCTAGATTGATCTTTTGTGGATACTTGAAGTCCACAACCAATGTAGGTAAAGTTTGTAACCACTTACAGCTCCATACTAACAATATAGACCACTGTAAATGAATATAAAACTTAGAATACACAAGAAAAGATACTCATCAGGTAATTTGATAGTCAAGACAGCAGGCCACACAACATCTATATTTTCTCCCATCAATGCTAGTATTTTATCAGGGTATCACTTTCTTCAATGTACATATGAAAAATAAAATAATAATAATTATAGTCAGTTTTGCCTCCGAGATATTGTTAGTGGAAATTGGCATGGTTGACTAGAGAAAAAATAAATAAATAAAAAATAAAGGCCAACATTGAAATGAAGCAAACCAGATTGAGGAGCAAAATTTCACCGACAGTCCTCTCCCAGCATTGTGTCTTGCCTCCCAACATTTCTCATTTCTCCCCATGTTAGGTAATGTCCATGTATCACATATTTTTTTGATGTTCCTTATATTGCTGTCACAAAAATCTTTTATGTAACACCTTCCATTGCCACAGTCAACATGGATTATTTTTTTTTGTGACAGTCGTTAATTATCTTACACTAAGTTGTTTCATTATAATTTGTCAGTGAGTATTGAATTAATACCTGTTCTCTTAAAGTTGTCCATAAATCAGTGTAAATTTGTTTTGATGTTAGATTCTTTTTTTTTTTTTTTTTTTTTTTTTTCCCCCCCTCAGTTGTGAACCAGAAACATGTCTCATTTACTGTTTAGCTTTGCCTGCACATGTATTGATAGACATTGAGGGTCCTATTTGAAATGGTTTTGGAGATTTTGTAACACCTCTTCCTTATCAATTTATTTTGCTTAATACACCTTATTTAGTACACTACTGAGACAAACTGTACTGTTACTAGAAATATATGATGCTGGAGAGGGGAGTCATCTTGTGGTGATGCACATATAACCAGTTGGCTTTGCTGCCCAGTTATTCAAACATCCCTCAACTCACTCCCTATCCCTTGAAAGGAGGATGGTGGACTACAGGAGGAGGGCAGCTTCAGCATGTAGTCTACTAGGTTTACCAACATGAGGATAGTGGACTGCAAGAGTAAGGCAGCTTCAGTCTGCAGTCCACTGGGTTCACATTTAGATCATGATAATCCTGGTTTTGCAACAACTGCTACTTATGCTATTAATACTCGTGCTGCTACTACTACTCATACTACTACTACTCGTACTACTACTACTACTACTCGTACTACTACTACTACTACTCGTACTACTACTACTACTCGTACTACTACAACTACTCATACTACAACTACTCATACTACAACTACTCGTGCTACTACTACTACACAACAACTGCTACTAGCACTACTGCCACCACTTCTACTACTCATACTACTACTACTACTACTACTACTCATACTACTACTACTACTCATGCTACAACTACTCGTACTACTACTACTACTCATACAACTACTCGTACTACTACTACCACTACTACTACTCATATTACAACTACTCGTACTACTACTACAGTTACCACCACTACTGCTACTACACAACAACTGCTATTAGCACTACTGCCACCACTACTACTATTACTACTACTACTATTAACACCACCACCACCAGCAATATGTAACTTAAAATGAGAATATCATGAAGTAATAAGCCTAGTTAGTGGGTAAGGTGCTCTGAAGTCTCCAGTGCCACCTTGAATATAGCCCTAAGTGAGGACCAACTGTACTGTACATTGTTGAGTGAGGGATACTATAACTGTGCAGTCAACAGAGAATGTATCATACCATATGTAATAACTGAAATGAAACTGAACAAATTTTTCTCTGTTCTGGCCGAGTTTCGGTCTCAGGCTCTCGCGCTTGTATCACGCGCATGTTACCACTGAGCCAAAGAGAGGATCTCCACTTTGCCTCTGGGTAACGTGGCCTTTTATACACCCCATTACATCACTCTTTTCTCCCTGTAGTGATTAATTTGATCAGTTTCGCTCTCTCACATGGTAACATAGCATTGGAGGCCACCACTGGGATGTAAGGCTGTCAACACGACATATGACCCTCATGGCCCTTACCTCACATCCCACACCACTGCCAACCAATGTAATAACTGAAACCACTGTTCTGGCCGAGATTCGATCTCAGGCCCCCGCGTTTGAATCGCGCGCACGTTACCACTGAGCCAAAGAGAGGATCCCCACTTTGCCTCTGGGCAATGTGGGCTGTTATACACCCCATTATACATATACAGTACTTAACACTGTGAAACATGTGTGAAATATTGTATGTGATGTAAGTGCAAATATTACCCCTTGTAGCATCTAACCCATGATATCCATAAAGTGACAGTATGGGATGTTGCAGTCATTATTGGAAGTATACATGGAGTAAAATATCATGCAGGATTGGTACATCTTTTTTTGTAATGTTTATCAGTCCTCACCATGATACATTGCCAGTACATACACATTATCAGTGGTGTCATTTTCATTCATAGACAGCACGACACTTTATTTTTGTTTATTTCATTATTTTTTGGTATACGTATGCCCATCCGTCAGAGGAAAGCGCTTATTTTATTCATTGAACCCTAGGGAGGCAGTACTATACTTTTTTTGTTGACTGTACATATTGCTTTGAGTTGTGGGGGCAGAGGCTCACCACAGCCTTTGTCCACCTGTCTGCACAACATTTGTATCAGACCTTTACCCCTTCAGTCCGACAGTGACTTTTCTAGGTTACTCGTAATACCACCAGACGGCATTATTCAGCTTAAGAAAACTCTCGTATAGAAGAGGTTTATGGTGACTGTATGTAGCCTACCCCTTCAGTTCAGAAAGAGGAAGTTGAATAAAATGATCTGGAGATGGCAAATATAAAATGAAAAATGCATTGAAGTGGTCAACCCCTTCAGTCTACGGATGCATTTTGATGTATTCTTTCTATCACTGGGCGATTTTGTTCACCTCATGGAAGCTGCTTGCAGAAAAAGGAGTCACTGTAGTGCATTTCTGATCCCTTCACAACAAGATGTCATGGAATCTGAATAAATCGTCAGGTCATAGCAAGAATGAACTACAAAATGTCATCGTACTGAATGGGCAAGTAAAATAGGCACCACAGGTCATTTTGCGTAGCCTAATTGTGCACAAAGTTCAGTGATTACAATGTTGAAGTTTTTAAAGTGTTTTTACATTTGTAAATAGATATGTCAGGATATAATGAATAAAGCTGTATAATTATTTTATCCATTATTTCTTCTCTTCCTCAGCATGGAGAACTTGTCAGGGAACTGGTACACTGGCTGGCAAAACTAGTGTCCCACTTCCAGCCACAGTATACACCCTCCAAGGAAAAATGAAAACGAGATAACAGGCAGCCAAATTAAATATCCGTTCATTTCAAGATACCTGGACGCACTGTATGAAAGATTGGAGATTATAGGCAGTAGGAAATACAGACAGAGGGAGACAGTTCCATAGTTTACCAATTGCGTACATGAAGGCCTGGGAGTGACAGCTGACTCTTACATTAGTTTGACAGAAAAGGGATAATAGTTTGTTGCTGATGGGTGCTACGCTTCTGACGCAAGGGTGGAGGGATCCAAGCAGACAGTTCAAAGGAGCAATGACTAGAGAAGCAGCGACAGAAAAAGAGATAAAGATGCAACAGTGTAGCAAAGAAAGAGGTTGAAGGGAGGCAAGAGGAGGGGGGTTAATGAGATGAAAAGCCTTTGACTCCATCTTGTTGAGAAGCACTGTATGTGGGGAGCCGACCTACACGAGAGTTTATTCTACACAGGCGAATAAAACCCGTGTATAGTGTCAACAACTGTGCATGGGTAAAGAAGGCACGAAGCTTACAGGAGAGGTAATATGATCTTTCCAAAACAAATTCCGAGAGAACGAAACCCCACGTATGTGTAAAGATGATGAGGATTGAGTTGAATATTGTTAAAAATTGGGGGATACACTTGCGGATGCTCTATAAATTTTACTCAGTTCGAGAGGTTTTCTCAATTGAATAAAATCGTCTGCAGGTAGCAATAATATACAGAAAGCCGTCATCGAACTGAAGGGGTTGATTATAATTTTTGGCAAATGAATAAGTAAAATAGCAGCTGTATTCTCTCTTCCCTCCGTTACCTTCTTTGCTCCATTCTTCATCTCCTTCATCCTTCATTTCCTTTCCCCCCTCCATTTTCTCCTGTCTTTCGTCCTTCATTTCCTTCCCTGTTCCCTCCTCCATTCCTTCCTCTCCCAGACCGCATCCCCCTGGCAGCATGCAGTCAGTGAGTTCCCTGTTCTCGGGGTTCAAAAGTCTCGAATCCGGAGAGAGTCTACACACATCTATAGCGAATATGGTTCTGATAATAGTAAGTTATAGTGTGCACGAAGACATGTTTAATGCAAAAATAGATTATACTTTATTCTCGTAAATGTTCACACCATGTCGATATTAGAATAAGAAAAAGCATGCAATAGAGCATTGCATCTAATATGCAAAATAAATTATAATTTATTATTTCCTTGTACGGTATGTTTCTGTTGCAAACTATATCAATATTATATATATTGCCAAACCGAACCAACAGGAACGCTCTAGTAACAGCCGCCATCTTTGTTTAGTTGTGCGGGGTTTTCAGTGGTGATTGTGTGGACCAGTAGTTTTTCTGGGTTTATTTTCTTTACGCAGCTTTACGGATTGTATTATATATGTGGCAGATTATTTGAGTTCGTTAGTTGCGTGCCGATGATAAACGAGTGAAAGACAAGCCAGGAACCTCGTAGGAAACCAGAGTGGTGTACATTGCGTTATCGTCACGTATTTGAAATTAAAGCCACACATACTGTACCATAAAACTGAAGAAGTTTAATATTGACAAGGAACTAATGACCACAGAGAGTTACTGACTCAAGTAGCTAACTCTGAAATTACTCAAGATTACCTTAAACCAGCATCATAGAGAATGTACATTGTCTTTGCGAAATTAATCATATACCTCAATACTTTATAACTGAAAAAGTTTAATATTGACGGAAATGGGAAGCGCAATATGATACGTTCGTATGACGCTAAGTAGCTCTGAAACCGCTCAGATGTACCTAAGACTAGAAGTAACTATGTTGAATACAAATTAAGAAGCCATTTAACTTGTGGAGCAGTGGTAAGTTAATATCCAAGAGGCTGATACAGGGAAGGCAAATGTTAATAGATCCACTGGAAAAATAGGCCTGAAAGGGAAGTGCTGCAGCTGCCTAGAGACGATTGTTTTGATGAGAGAATGAGGGATAGTGAAAATGCTTGAAGTAAGGGGAAAAAAGTGCCTGGGGGAAAAAATTGTGCCATGTACTGTATTCAGGGTTCCCACCGTCTCTGGAAAACCTGGAAAACTGAAAATTCCAGTCAGGGAAAAGTCAGGGAATTTTGTAATTTTTAAAAATATCATGGAAAAGTCAGGGAAATTTTTGGTGAAAATTGAGGTTTATGCTAAGGTGCATTTTTATTATTTTGTTCCATGTGTACAAGTTATGATTAATTGTCAACTGAATGGCTATGGCAGCTTCACTCCTCAGTAATGAACAAATCAGGGTGATTTTTATTATTTAAAAAAATGTAAAATTACACTTGAAAATTTACCTAGCAAAGTTTGAAAATATACCTGGAATTTTGTCAAAATTCCTAGAAAAGTTAGGGAAAAGTCAGGGAAATTTTTGCTGACCAGAGAGTGGGAACCATGTGTATTGTGGAAAAATGAAAAGTTAAATTTTGCAAAGGTTGTAGTGATGGAAAGGTTAATTTTGGAGTCCACAGTGAAAAAGACTGTGCATGAGAGAAAATTGGGACGTCCACGATTAGACAGGTGCTGTGACAAGGTAACAATGGCAGTGATTATTGAAGTGTTCAAGAGTGTCTGCTGCCGGGGAGCTTGTGATTATTTTGGTGAGTGTGAACCTTATTTTCAGTGGTAAAGGTGTTGTACAGTGTACTTGCAGTAATATATCATTAGAAATCAATCATATGCCGTAGTTAATGAAATAGCATTGCTCCAAAATGTTAGTCATATTGTACAAACACAGGTGCCATCCCTTATTCTTTTTATTTTCTTTTTTATATGAAGTATTTTTATAGTGACCAGGAATTTCATTCTGTGTATATTTCATGCCTTTTTTATATGAATGTAGCCTCAAAGCCTTATTAGGCTGTGCTAAAATTATTATTGTAAAAATTGAGAATTCCATCCAACTAACGGATGTTGAAATTAAGGTCAATTTGCAGTTTCATACAACCATGGAATCTTGAAATTCCTTTTAGACAGTATACGGTACACATCTCATCTTCTACTGCAGTTTTTACTAAATACTTAATTGTTTCAGATGCACTTTGGTAAATTTTTACTTTCGGACAATCGGGAATTATGATGTTTTGATCCATTTTTTCGGTATTTTGGACAGTTCTAAGACATTTTTCTTCTATGGCATTTTTGTTGGAAATTAAATTTATTTTACTCTTGAAGATAACCTAACCTAACCTAACCTAACCTAACCTAACCTAACCTAACCTAACCTTCAGGAGTAAAATAAAACTAATTTCCGAGTGGGGTAATGGGGGTTCATTATGATCCTTGGGGAACATACTATACGTTAATGGTGCTAATATTCCTGAATCGCGTATTGTCCACTTGTAAAATAATACCTGCATTTTTAGTAGGGTACTAAAAGGATAAGGAGTGGGGGTTGGGTGTGGGGAGGATGACTGAAACGTTTTTTTCCAGCTCCTATCTCCATGTTTCATTCCATGTAACTTAACCTAGCCTAATCTAACCTAATTTAATCTAACTTAACCAAACCTAACCTAATTAAATCTAGTGGACATAGATTCTTAAACAGAAGGTGCTACAAGTTGAAAAACCACCACTCCCACTCCTTATTTACTTAGTACTAAAAAGTGCAATTACCATACTTAAGGTAAGTACTTAGCAAAACCTGCAATAGAAGGTGAGATGTGTATACAGTAATCCATCCAAGATCCGATGTATAGAGCCCAAGCAACATCCAGGACTTGGGAAAAATGCCCCTGGACAGGGTACTTATAGACCCCAACCCAACCTAACTCCTTACTGAACATGCACAGCACCTATTTAAGACCCTGTTCATACAAATAAGGGACAGGAACCTTAAAATAAATGAAAAGGAACCAGAGAATGAGAAATTAGAAGTGAGTAAGGAAAATATTTAACAGTGTACAGGGTACTTACCACACGTCCGTGGCCGTCGCGAAGGTTAACTCGCCTCCTCTATGGCTTTGATAGTGGTGAAGGTGCACTTCAAGCATTTACAGTAATCCAGTGTTGTGCTGCACGTATTCCTTTGCAGTGTGACTTATAATTATTTAACACTGCACATTCTGTTCGTACTTGCGCCACGCCAGTTGCAACACGCACACTGAATTCTAATTTCTTAACACTGCACAACACTGCAAATTCCCATGTGGTCTAGTGGCAAGGTATTGCAGCTTATTCGCTGTCAGAGCCAGAGAGTAGGTAAGGCAGGTGGCCCAGGGGCACATCGCTGGGACATGGTGATGAGCTACCCACTGCAGACTACTCTGAAGATAGCCGCAAACTTATGTCCAATGGAGACTCTCCACCAAGGCTGATGTGCTGGGCTGTGGCTCAGAGGTAGAATGCAGATATTGGTGAGGCAGTGGTGTGGAGCCAGGGCTGGGCACAGTGGGGGTCACAGGCCTGAAAATGTTGTCAATGGTTGATCAACTAAAGGTATGACGATTCTGGCGATCGATGATGTGCTGCCTAAAAGCGCGCACTTCCTTCTCAAGTCCCAGGGGCCCTATATTCCTGTCACAGTCTGGGTGTTCCAGGTAGTCAAGAACGAACTCAATGTGCTCCTGGAGAGTGCTCAGTTTGGGGATGGCTGGAGTAGTGGCACACTGAGAGGAATCCGCATTATCGTCGCTGTCCTTGTCGGAATCTTCCAGCTGAGTACTTGTACCTGCAACAGAAGAGGCAATGTCGATATCAGACGTGATCAGATACCCAGGATTGCCCTTGTCGTCATCCAACGACTCACGCACTTCGTCCGCATCCACCTCATCGCCAGCCGCACAAAGACATGCATTGAAGTCATCCACGTCAAAACCTAGAAAGTCGTGCAGCACATTGGCTCCGAGAAGCAGACGAGACCAACCACTTTCCAGAGTCTTGACGGGGACTTCCCTCCATGCACTGGCCCAGTTGTAAATGGCAGACTTGAGGCTGTAGCGACAAAGGTTTTTCAAAGTCCTCTTGTCTCGTGTGCCCCGTCCCTCCCTGCGCTCGTCCTCGTCCTGGAGAACAGCCATCACCTCGTCCAGGAACTTCCGATGGTACAGCCTCATCACTGCCATGATCACTTCTTGGTCCATTGGTTGGACGAGAGCAGTCATATTAGGTGGCAAGAACAAGCACCTAATGTGGCCATTCTCAGCCACCAACTCCTTGTCGGATGGATGCACAGGTGCATTGTCCAGGAGACGGAGAGCCTTTACCTGGTTCATCTGAAAATGGATGACTCCTTGATGAAGTGCTGGTGAAACCAGTCTTTGAAGATCTTGGCTGTGAACCAAGCCTTTGCAGAATGATACCAAACGACAGGAAGGACATCCATCAACCCACAAAGGCACTGAGGCTGCTTTACACGGCCAACAATAACGGGCTTGAGCTGGTGCATGCTATTAGCATTGGCACAACACAGAGCAGATATCCGCTGCTTGAAGAGCTCATGTCCAGGTACACGCATTTCCGTCTCCTCTGCTAGGGTGTTCGTGGACATCGAGTGATGGAATAGACCAGTTTCGTTAGCATTGTAGACTTGACCGAGAGAGAGGCCCCCCCCTGTCGATCAAGCCCTTCACCTTCTGCTGAAACTCTTCCACTTCCTCCTCGGCATTCAAAGCTTCGCCATGGGCCTTACGGTTGGTAAGGCCATGCCGTAGCTTGAAGGCAAAGAGACAACCCTCGGATGCCTTGAAGTCTGAGGTGTCATGTAACCTTGCGAACTTCTCAGCGGCAGCCTTCAGCACCGTGCCATGCACCAGCACACCAGCAGGACGTTGTTGACGATACCAAATTATTATTATTTTTTCCCGTTCGCCGTAGGATAAGAGAGAGGAATCTGTGCATCCATGCCCGAGAGAATAGCCTCCATAATGTGCAAGGTACACTCAGATGGCTCTCGGCCATGGAAGGAATAATTATTCCAGGGAAAATCAAAGACAGAAGTGAGTCAGGCAGTTCCAGTTGCGATGGCCGCTTCTTAGAATCTCATGTGGACGTGGTAACATGCGTAAGCTGACAGTCAGCTGTCTGAACCATCAAGGTCGCCAAGTGTTTACATGTGCAGAACTTCCCATCCTGGATCTCTGCGCAGGCAGCGGCCTCTGCCCCAGCCCTTGGAAGACCCCTCTCACTAATGTATTCCTCACTTGTGATTTTCTGCCTTGCATTCTCTGAGTACTTAACTTTCTCACTTGCACAAGGCCATCGCAATGCCCTTGTCATTGCTAAGTAACAGTGCAAGTAGCTACACTACAAATAGTGCTGCATGCGATTGCAAGTTGAGAGAGAACTTTTACTGTGTGAGATAAGTTAAACTAATAACTTGGAAATCACGTTAGTGCTAACCCCAGTGGACCTGGAATGATCATCCAGGTTTTCCATCTGTCCCCAAGCCCGGGGGGGGGGGGGGACCCTTGGTGACTGCATGAAGCAGTCTAGAACAGGCTACTTCAGGAGCATGACTTTTTTTTTTCCTTTTTTGGGGGGGGAGGTTTTAGTTTTTGTGGTCAAGGGCACCTGCCGTATCCCCATTGAACCCCTGTTATGTCAACCTCGTTATACAATAAATCGACATGCGACAGATTTGCACCCTACATATCCCCATTGTATAGCAGGTTGTGACTGTATAGTGATAATTTAGTAACCAGGGGCCGGATACTCAAAAGCTGTCCCAAGTTAGGACAACTGGCTGTCGTAAGGAACTGAGGATATCCTAACTTATGCCACACCTAGGACATCCCAAATCACCGATACTCAAACAAGATTGAAAACGTCCTAATGTTGTCCTAGGGTGTTTCCCATGAGGCTCACCAGAGGGCAGTAAGAGTGCCAGCTGATTTGTCATCAGCCAATCACAATTGCAGTTCATCGACGTAAACGCCAATGAAAACAGAGATTCTCCGAAAATGTGATGGATGATCAAAGATGAATACAGAGTGGCTTACAGTTGACAGTGTCCCTAGCAAGGCCTAAAGAGGTCCCTAGTACTTTACAGTACGTAAGGTTAATAGTGTGCCAAAATATAATGGAAGACCCTCCACTTAAGAAACGCCGCCCTAACTTCTCCGAAAAAGAATTATGCACAATGGTTCTGGAGGTGTCGGAAAGAAGGAAAATATTATTTGGAAAATTAGGCAACACCATCACGTCTCGAGTCAGAGAAAATGCTTGGGAAAGTGTAAAAGATGCTGTATAAAATGTGAGTCATATTCAGAAAGATGAGGGAGAAGTGAGAAGGAAATTTGCACCCCAGGTCAGACGTGAAGAAGAAAGCTGCTGGTGGAAATAAACATTTACAGGGAACAGGTAAGTGTTTGTTATCATCGTCCAGCAGTTACACTATTTGGTACATTTCCAAAACTACACCCCACTCACATTGAAGCATATTTTATTTTATTTTATTTTTCGATGTCTAATAGTGTGATTCATTTGAATCTGATACTCATTTCTGTCAGAAAGTAATGTTCGGGGCGCAGAAAGGCCACTGCTACAGCGATATGTTTTCCGATCGGGTTATGCTTTGGATGTTTACCAAACCTATTTCCGGGTTATGTTCGCCTACGACACCCTCCTAGGGTGTCCTAAGTTAGGACCAGAGTTACGACACGTGACGTCACAAGATGGCGGCTGAATGTTTTGAGTATCGCTGGAGTGTGCACCGTGGGTGAGATAGGACTGTCATAGCGAGTTACTACAGTCCTAAGTGTTCTGAGTATCCGGCCCCAGGTGACATAATGGGATCACGCAAATAGGCAACAATCGGACGACTGTTACAGAAACTACTCATCTCTAACAAATTACATAAAGGCTCTAAAAATATTTATTAGCAAGTAGGAGTACCGTAACCGCTTTTGCTGAACTGACTTGTGACTGGAGGTGTCACAGACCTGTGAGTTTTCTCTGTGCCACGGAAATACAAAGCATTATGTCTGTGTGTAGCAGTATTAGTGTTGAAAGCAGTATGAAATTAGATGATGCAACAGCTACACTGGACTGCCAGTTAAGAACAGAGTATTGGTGGTGTTAAAGGGCAGAAAAACAGTACAAAAAATACGGTACCAGAAGTGGAATATTTTGTGCTAAACAGTTTTATAGTTTGTCTTACGTGGTAGACTAGATAACTATTGACATACAGGTAGCCTTTAAAGAATAACAGCCATGTTAACTCCATTTTAGGTTAGGTTTAGGCTAGGTTTTATTTATTTTAGATAAGGTTTAGGCTAGGTTTTATCAATTTATTTATTGGCGGTACAGGTATCCCTTTATATTCTTACCTGTCAGATCATCATAGGAAGGTAGCTTGGCCAAATATGACACTGTTTTCACTCCACCTTGGCCCAGATTTTCATATGAGCATATTCTGCGTAGTTCAGTGGCAGAAAAGTCAACAATATGGCACTACATTATTTCTATAGGATTTCTTCGTGACTGGGGGTTACCCCCCAGTTACTGGTAGGGGGGTAAATGTCAGGTGGGTCGGGCCTAAAATTTCAAATGGGCATAAAGTTGTCAATTTTCACCCGATTTGCTCCAAATTTTATATTTGACATATTTGACTAAATATCCTGTTGTGTTCATACGTCATCATTAAAATGACTGCCGGGGATGGATTTGCTGTGCCTTGGCACAGCTTCACTAACATCACAACACATTACAGGCATCACATAACAGCCTGAGAAGTGACACATAGCATTGTAAACATCGTAGGATCACAAAATGATGTAGCATAGCATTACAAATATCACATGGATTTCCTGTTCTTACAAGTATCACATAGTATCAAAGCATCACAGAGCAACAGATCATTACAACCATCACGTATTATCACACAGTATCACAATGATCATACAGAATAACAAGCATCACATGGATTTCCTGTCAGTATAAGCACCACACAGTATCATAGCATCAGAGCATACAAGCATTAGAAAATCACTTAATATCACATATATAGCATCAAAGGCATCACATAGTATCATAGCATCACATAGCATCACAAACATCATACAGAATCACAAGTATCATACAGCATCACCATCATCATACAGTATCACAGCATCACATAGCATTACGAACATGATACAGAATTACAAGCATCGTACAGCATCACAGTCATCATACAGAATCACAAGCATCACTTAGCATCTAAGCATCACAACCTTCAAACAGAATCACACATATCACAGCATCATCTCCGTCATATAGAATTACGAGCATCACAGCATCACAAGAATCACAACCATAATACAGAATCACAAGCATCACATAGCATCACAAGCATCACTTCACATTACACAGCATTGTACTGAAAGGGTTATTACATAAACAAGAATTATCTTATAGCTGAAAATGTCTTTATTAGGAAAATCACCATACATGATATGGAGCTATAAAATTAATGACACAAAAAGTTCCCCCTCACATAATAATTCAACAACAGTTTCATCATCCAGTCCCATTTTTGACTTATATAAACAGGTGCGTAGGGACCCGGGGCTAGGCTATTCAGTCCCGACATTTAAGGCAACGGTGACCACCCTCCCTTTCCCCTGAGTGACATCAATAAACCTCAACCTAAACCAACAGTCTTCATCTGGGCTGGAGCACCGTAATCCACTAAACCACCAGGCCTCATTTGGTTATATGGCTATTTCTTACACAAAATAAAATTATAAGTAAGATACAGGTATAAAGGATAAGAAATGTTTTGTATCTATGCTAGGACAGAAAACGCTTAAGGTGACAGACACATTTCAGACCATTAACTAAAGTAAGATCTCGTTAAACAGAGCACAGTAAGACCCCATTTAGCACAGCTACATCTCATGAAGTACAGTGCACGAAGACTTAGAAGACTTCGATAATTGGTGCAGTAACACCTCGGTACAGTCCAGTAAGACCTCGTTAAGTACAATACAGTAAGACCTCGTTAAGTCGGACTGATTACCCGTTCCTGCCCCAGAGGATTTCGGGAGCGGGTATTGTTTTCACTGGGTTTGTGTGTTTTGTGTGTGTTTGTCTGTCTGTCAGTTAACAGCTTTAAGTGAAAACTGCTGGTGCGCTTTTGACTAAAATTACAGGGATGATTGCCTATGACCTATTGATCACCTGATTAAATTTTGGGCCAAGGCCCAAGCTGTAGGCAAAAAAAAAAAAAAAAAAAAAAAAACTTTCAGATTTCTCATATCGAAATGAAACCAAAACCGTAAGGTGCATCTTTCAAATCTGCATCCTCTAACATGCCTCATTACATCAGGGGGGTTACCCCCCAGTTACTGGTAGGGGGGTAAATGTCAGGTGGGTCGGGCCTAAAATTTCAAATGGGCATAAAGTTGTCAATTTTCACCCGATTTGCTCCAAATTTTATATTAGACATATTTGACTAAATATCCTGTTGTGTTCATACATCATCATTAAAATGACTGCCGGGGATGGATTTGCCGTGCCTTGGCACCGCTTCTTGTTGGGATTTAAACCAGTCCAGCATTCTGCAATTCCGACTTATGTGTGACCATCTTATCCCTTGGAGGATT
>JAGKTI010009628.1:0-19533 GCA_018397915.1 Birgus latro
TGGAGGCATGGTGGGTGTGGATGTGGGAGCATTGTGGGTGTGGGGGTGAGGGTATGGAGGATGTGGGTGTGGTTGTGGGGATATGGAGGTTATAGGTGTAGGTGTGAAGGCATGGTGGATGTGGGTGTGGGTGTAGGTATGGGTGTGGGGTATATTGTATTAATGTCTAAAATTTTAAATACTCGTACAACTTAAACAAATTTAACTCTACCTAAGCAAACTGTACCTAATATAATGTACCCTAACTTAAAGTGACCTACCTTTACATAACCAGACCTATTCTGTCCTCGTATCCCCATTTCTTTGTGAGCAATGTGCCGTGCGTGTTCCTGAACCTAACCCTAACCCAACCTAATCTGACGTAACAGCCTAACTTTACCTAGCTTAACCACATATATATTAGGGAACCCCTAAATATCGATAATTCTGGTAGAGCTGCTTGCCATATGAGTTCTTGAGTCGCTAATCTAGGCTATCCTACCCTACCGTACTGTACCCTAATCCAACCTAACTTAACTAATCTAACCTACATTTATCCTGCCTGGTGGCCACAGTTTTGGGTGAGCTACGTGCCGTGTGAGTCGCAGGGCCTGAATGCGGTGCAGCTGACCATAGAGCAGATTGACCTTATCAAGCGACTCATCGACCAGTACCCTGACCACCTCCGGCTCGCCACCTCCGCTGACGGTAAGTCACTGTCCTTACCTGACCCAGGCTGACCGACTCTGGGAGATATTACCAAGCGTCTTAGGTTAATTGACAGAACTGGAAATTGTGAAAAATACAGCAACGAAGACATAGAACATTAATTCTGATACTGAACTGGATTCGACCAGGCGGAAGATATTGTACTGTACGTCAGTTACTCGGAAATAAAGTGAGGACAGTGGCTGACAGTAAGTGCCGTTGCAATATGAAGATAACTCTCGTACTGGTTAGACATTGGAAAAAGGTTGTCTCCCTTGCCCCGGTGCAGACAGCAATGCAGTGATTGGGGAATTGGATGGGTCGTATGGCTCGTGCTTTGGAAGAGATTGTGGCTTACCAAAACTAAATGTTTGGCTTAGGAACCCCCCTGCAGTCGATAGGTATTACTCTAAGCCTTCATCTCTGTTAGAACAACTCTAATCACCTTATGTAAACATGACAAAATGATCAATACGGTAAAGCTTTAATAATTTGTAAGCTACTGTACTGTTAATATAGCTTATCATATCAATATCATATCAACGCACCATTATAAGCATAGCGGGCAGGAACCAGAAACAGCAAAAGGCTAACTCAGAGTAGGAAAAACTGTTATCAGAGTGCCCACTACACTCAAACAAGTCATGCACGAATTCACTCGCTATCAAAGCCTTCGCAGCTCTAATTAAATTCCTGTACTTTTTAGAACAGTACCCTGAAACTCATTAAATCTTCAAAGGTGTACCTCACTGGTCTCACAGAGTAAACGGGATTTCCAAAGACCGCAGGACTCCTAAAATCCTGTACTGTTGAAACCAAGGCATCTCAAATTAAGAGTCTATCAGCTTCGGGTCGACCACTTTCCAGTTAGTTCCGGGCAGAAGTTTTAACACAATATTTTCACGACGATTTAATTCCGTTTTGAAGAGACATTTTGGACTTGAGAGGCTAAATATAGTATTAATTAATCTCTTACTTGGTCTCCCTTTGTGTTTTAAATCTTCTGGAGGTTGCAGTATTAGAATAAAATCATATGCCATGGGGCTGGCAGAATTAAATCAAGATTTGATCTTTATTGAAGGTTAAAGAGCTATGACGCTTTTGTATGAATACGAATGAGATGTGAAAATATTACAGCAGATACCGGTATTAATCAGTGCCGGAAAGGAGGTTGCTTCCCAGTGTGTGTGTGTGTGTGTGTGTGTGTGTGTGTGTGTGTGTGTGTGTGCTTGTTACAATATGCCAGTAACTCACAGGATAAGAAGGCGCAATGTGCGAACAGTAGGTGTATGACAAATGATAATTTGTGTACCTACTGTCATTAATAAAGACCGGGTCGTATAGTGCTGTGCGAGGATGGCTCAGTGTTCTTGTGTGAGGCGTTCAGACAGACTTGCTACCTTATAATATTAGAAACCAAGCATACAATCACTGACTGTAAAAAGCAAGCACTATAAAGCATGAAAAGCGTTATCTTAAGTACAGAAGGTAACAAGGTAGACATTGGCAGCACTGACCGAGCCGTCCCCGCAACACATAAGAGGTTTCCAACTAAGAGGCAATGGAGATACATTAATGGACCACCAAGTTTATAGTCTGTGGTCCTCCCAGAAGGGGAAGAAAAAGAAGGATCATTAAGGCTGACAGTCTTTTCTTTGTCGTCCCCAAGAATATGACCCACAATAGCTGACATTACATCCAAGTTACCATTTGCTACACTTGATGAGTAGGGACTAGTGGGAAACAAGCTTTGTCAAATACTCTGACTGGCCCAAGAAAGGAATTCGGATTCCTCCAGATGCTAACTAGATGTGCCAACTAAAGCACCACCGGTTACCCCACAGAGGTGGAGTCAGCCTTCAAGCAGGGCCTCATTGCCAGTCTGATAGGTGTAGAGGGCGGCCATGCCATCCAGAACTCCCTAGGCGTCCTGAGGGCACTGTCAGACCTGGGTGTACGATACCTCACCCTCACCCACACCTGCAGCACGCCATGGTGAGTACCCACACCTGCAGGATCAGTCTTCACACCTGCAGCATGAACCTCTGCATCTACAGCATGAGTTCCCACACCTGCAGCATGAGTCCCCACACCTATAGCATGAGTCCCCACATGTGTAGCATGAGTCCCCACACCTGCAGCATGAGTTACCATCTGCAGCATGAGCCCTCATCAGCAGTATGAGCCTTCATCAGCAGCATGAGTCTCTACGCCGGCAGCACGAGTCCCCATATCTGTAGCATGAGTCCTCACACCTGCAGCATGAGTCTTCACATCAACAGCATGAACCCACACCAAAGGCATGAGCCCACACCAGCAGCATGAGTACCCACATATGAAGCACGAGTTCCCACACTTGCAGCATGCGTTCCCACACCTACAGCATGAGTCCCCATATCTGCAGTATACGTTCCCACACCTGTAGAATGTCTCCACACTTGTAGCACGTATTCCCACATCTGCACCACGAGTTGACTTTTTCTTACACTAAGATCATCATCATCGTCGTCATCATCATCATCATCGCCATAATTCTCTCTCTCCCTCTCTCTTCTTCTTTCTTTCTCTCTTCCTTCCTTTCTGTGGGTCGTATAGTTAACTGTGAGCGGGAAAGTGGAAGCATGCCTCTTCTCTTTGACGGTCGTCTTTGAAACACCTGAGACATGTAATTAGCCTGGATTCCGCATTAGCAGGTTTTGTTAGCAAGTATACAGAAAGGCCATACATGTTCTGTCATCATAATATGCATCACAAATTATGGCCATGAACTGGGAGCTGGTGAATATCTTGGTGCTCTTAGTTTTGATTATACGGTCCTCTCCCCTCACTCATCTGGTTTCAATCCCTCTCCTGTCTCTCTCTGTCGTGCAGTATGAAAAGTCAGACAGTTATATTCATCTTAAAAGAGATCCCTAGTATTGTAAGAAGTGAATGCTTATGTATAACTTCTCCGTTTTGAAAAGTCTAGCATTATTCTAAGTCTAGCATAATTCAGAGCTTTATGTAATCGTAAGGTAATAGCAAGATTGAAGTGTAACCGATGTCTTTAGCCTGGCGAGACTATTTTAGGTTTCTCAACATTTTCATTCCTTATTTTCTTCTTCTTCTGTTCGGTTCCTACTTTATCACTCACTGTTTTTCATTTAGTGTCCAGCTCGTCGTTGCCCAGGGCTGAGTGCGTTGTGTCCTATTTTCTCCCTCAGGACTACATGCTTAAACCTTAGATCGTGGAGTTGCATGCTAACGCCTCAATTTTGACAGTCACTTGTAGAAAGCATGTTATTATTGTGTATGGTCAACCCGCCAATAACGATATAAGATGGCCAAACACATTCCATTTTCGTCACTTACTTCAGAAATTATGGTACAAGTTTGGGAGCTTGCATTTCATATTGCTATATAAGGTGTAAGTATAAAACCACAATCTCAGAGTCACTACCACACAAGGCAGAGTTCTGATCTCCAAATGTCTCAGTTTTTCACTCATCCTTCTCGTCTCTCTCCAGGGCTGAATGTGCAAGAGCTCAGGAGTCAGACATGGAGGACCCCAATTCTTCCCGAGGCCTCACTCACTTCGGCAAGGTGGGTGTCCGTCTTACCATACAAACGTGGGGCTGCCGAATGTATAAACTCTATCAGGCCTAAGATCCCCCATAAAACTCTTTGCATAAGCATTTCCTGCCGCTAGTGCAGCGACCGGTGCTGGAGAGGGACGCCTTCATGTGGTGACACTGATATAACTGGACTGTGAAGCTGCCCACTGATACAAACGTCCTTCGGCTTCCTCCGTCCCCCCAAACGAGGAGTGTGGTCTGAAGGAGGAGGACAGCTTAAGCCTGTAGTCCACTGGGTTTACATTTTAAAAGAACTTACATCAACAACAACAACAATTACTACTACTACTACTACTACTACATCTACCTGACATTTCACAGTCGGATGAGAGTGAATATGGAGTCAAAATACGACAAATAAATACTCTGCGCTAACAGTCAGTTTATTAATTGCCTTGATGGCCTTTGTGTATTTGATAAGCATAGAAAAAAAATCTTCATCGGCATTGTGATATAATTTTTCTTCAGTCACTACTCAACATCATCATTATCTTAAAATACTCAGGCATTATCATCATTATCATCACTACTGTAACCATTATCATCATCATCATCATCAGTTTTCCTATCATCACTATCATTGTCACAATCATCACCAGTGTCCTTATCATCACGATCATTATCTTAATCACTATCATTACTACCACCACCACCCTCACCAAAATAACCCATATCACTACTACCACCCTCATCCTCATCATCATCATCATCGTCACCACCACCACAACCACCATCTCTCCCCCAGACAGTAGTGCGTGAGATGAACCGACTGGGACTATTAGTGGACCTGTCCCATGTGTCCCAGGCCGCCATGAGAGCAGCCCTAAAAGTGTCCCGGGCCCCTGTCATCTTCAGCCACTCCTCCGTCTACACCATTTGTAAGAATCCTAGAAATGTGCCCGACGATATTCTCAAGAAGGTGGTAAGTACAGAAGATGTGGCACTGAATAATTACTCATTCACAAGTGGACTAGAATTTTTGGTTCTGAATCATGTCATGAAGATATTATACACTGGCTAATTCAGTTATAGGATGAGGAGAATCTATAGTTATAAATTACGCAATAATTTGCCATTGCAACTTTGCACGTCCACCACTCATTCACAATAGCACCAGGATAAATGCAGCAGGAAAGGGTTCCCGTCATGGGAAACACAGCTAGGATTACGTTGATGTATATTTCGTGGGTCGATTTGTAAAGAAAGCTTCGTAACACCCCTTCTTCACAATGAATATTTACCTCTTTACATTCTTTTTCATGTCGCATATATAGTGGCAGTACTGAAATACTTTGCATCAGTAACATACAAGAGGATATTAAATGCAAAAATAGCAAGGTAAGAGGTGCTACGAAATCTCCAAAGCCACTTAAGGTATATGTATGAGGGGTACTGTGGTACTGAAAGATGCTGCTGTACCGTTACGCTTATTGTTGTCATTCCTCCCTCTTAGGCTATCAACGGCGGTGTTGTGATGGTCAGCTTCTACAACCACTTCCTCACCTGCAGCGGCACTGCCACCATCGCAGATGTTGTGGGTAAGTGGGGCAGAGCAGAGCAGAACACGAGAGNAGTGGCGCCTAACAAAAAAAAAAAAAAAAAAAAGGATGTCATTGTGGAAGGAAATGTTCTGCCCACCAAAAAAAAAAAAAAAAAGAATGCCGATACTCTGCCTGCAAGAAGCAACCACCGGGATAATTAAGCATATAAATGACAAAATAAATTAAGAGGATGCACTTGACACTTGACAGTTCTGTACCGCTTCAGGAACTGGTCCACGAAATTAAAAACCAACTTGATGAAAGCGTATTTGCTCCCAGTCCTGTAATACCTTTCAGTCCCTCTGCACATATAATGTCCAACAAAAATGTTCTTTCCATAGAAAGGGTAGATGTGGCGAGCGCAATTAATTCATCACGCAGCATTTCTCTAAACTGACCCCTCACCCAGCATGATGGCCCAGCGAGTAATTTCGCACGTGAAACAACTTGCGGTCATTTGATGGATCAACGCCTAGGCCGCTGGACCTTGAATTGGAACCTATCTTGAGCCAGAAACAATGTGCTACGCCAGCAGGAGTAATCAAGGTAATGCACTAATGAATTTGAAAAAAAATCCTCCCCTTTGAGGGTTGGGTTGCAAACTTTTTGGAGAGGAGGAGGGCAGCAGACAATCGTTGTTCTCCTACTGTCCAGCCCGCAGCCAGAGGCCAGGGTGAACCCACTTTCCAGTACTCTCAGTTCTCCCTTTCACTAAACTTCTCCCTTCAGTGGCTCCGGAGGAGTTTTTATTTATTTATTTATTTTTTAAAAGTGCCAGAGAGCAACCAAAACTCAACCAACACTGACATAGGGGAGAGCCAAACAACACAGGCACTCCTGTGCACAAGCAGGGGAGCGAGACCGACCAAGTCCTGTAGGAATACTGTATTAGCCATACAATCTGCCACAGCAATACGGACGGCCCTCAATTGTTTGTTCTTCACCGTTACTTCATCATTTCCGATTTTTTCTTACTCCTCTCAACCTATTATCCCCCCACCTTTCCTGTCAGGTAGGATTTAACTTAGCTAGCTAGCTTCTGTCTTATTGTTAGCCATATACTGTACTGCATAATACCTGACCACCCCCGACGTAAGCTGGTAAGTTTACTGTACATACAAGCGTTTAGGTCGTGTTTTACGAGTCCTGAAAATAAGTGATATGCAGGGCTGGGGAAGACCAGTTTTAGTCAGGGAAGAAGTGATAATCAGTGTTTCACGTATGGGAGTTGGTGTAGATGACTTTTTGTGTGTAGGGTGAGAAGGGCATTTGGGGGTTGTGTTACTATTGAATCAGGTGCTGTGTCCGCCTCTTTATGGGAGATGAAAGTGACTACAGTAATATTAACTCATGCTGTTCAGTGACGCAGTTTTATTTTTTGCTATTGTTTGACGATCTTACTGAACATAATGGTGGTCTTTTCGTGAATGGATAACGGAGGTTGTATGTAACACCTCCAGTTCGATAAATCTCTCGGGATGAAAAAATCGTCTAGAGAGAGCAGAATACAAAAAGACATCGTCGTACTGAAAACGTAAGATTGATATAAAATTATACATCCAAGTGAACGGGATAAATATATTCAGTCGCTCAATCCAGTTCGGTGTATATAGATTTATCGTGGCTTCATTTTGAATAGGTGGAAATTGTCGTTTTTGAAAGGCTTATTTCGCGTAGCTCAGTGGCTGAATAACATAAACCTGAGGCTCAGTATCTTTTCCATAGCACTTCTTCGTGACTAGCACCATAATCTAGTCCGACCTGATACAGCACAGCACTGAAAATGATGAGATGTTAGTTATACACCTAATTAGAGTAAAGTGTGTGTGGTCCTGGTGTGAATTTATATTGATCTGTGTATACTGAACTGGTGTGAATAGTAACTTGGTGAATATGTTGGTCTGTAGTCTGATCTTAGTGAATGAATGTTGACTTGATGTGTACACTGACCTGGTGAGCAGATATTGATCAGCATGTTGACCTGTATATTGACCTAATGAGTGTATACTGAAGCGGTAAGTGTATACAGTATTGTCGTGGTGAGTAATAGCAAACTGTATATTAAACTGGCGAATGAATATTGACCAGTATCAACCTAGCGAGTGTGTATTGACCTGTATATTGTCGTGAATATATTTTTTAAAATCAGATTTCTAACGTAGTGTGTACTGACACATGAGTATCAATAAATCTAACGACAGAGAATTGGTAAAAAGTCTGTTAGGACATAAGGCCATATGTTAAGTGTAAGTGTAGGCTTCGTAACACAAATTTTCTAATACCTGGACATATATATTCTAAAAATTCTCTTTCAAGTTTTTTACAAGTATGTTTTTTAGTAATGATCGTACAAGAGGATGAAACTGTGTAATATGCGGAAAATAATCGCCGAGAAGGAGGTGCTACGAAATCTCGTTTATCACCAAAAATAGTGCCCAGAGGACTGATGGTGTTTTTGATGGGACAGGGAACTAAGGGAACTAATGAAAACTGAGGATGAAAATAATATTACATCACTTCTTGGTCGAAACGTTATGAAAACCTTCCATAATATTCTTAAAAAAAGAGAATTCAAAGATCGGATAACTAGCTTCATTATCTAATTATTTATCGTTATCAGATAAATCGGTATTTACGTTCACAACTGTACTGCTCACGATGTGAATACGTATTGTAGCAGAGCCAGTTAACATTTATATCCACAAGTTTACCATTTGCTGTCTCGTCAGTTATTATATTGATGGAAATCAGTTTGTCGATAACTATACTATTGACTGTATCGTTATTTATGACAGCGGAGTGAATCAGTCTTAATGTCCACCACTGCACAATACGCCTTCCTCCCCACAGCCCATATCAACCACGTGAGGGCCATCGCTGGGGTGCACCACGGGTTTTGGCGCTGACTTCGACGGTGTCAACAGGTAAGTTACCCGCCTGACACCATTTCACCTTAACCCACCCCGTTCGACCAGACCCTACCCCACCCCATCCAACCCCACCCTGTCCTACCCTATGCTACCTTATTCTGCCTAACCCCACTCCACCCAACTCCACCCCACCCCATCCTAACGCCCACCCCATGATAACCGACCAAACCGGATCGACTCGACCCCACCCCACCTCACCCTCCCCGGCCACATCCTACCCAGTGTTCAGTTATCAGGGCGAACTTGTCTGTTTACGAATGCTATCTCTCTCTCTCTCTCTCTCTCTCTCTCTCTCTCTCTCTCTCTCTCTCTCTCTCTCAGTTCTAAAATTAATGGTCAGATCTGGAGGCAGATATTAATGTGATGTGTGTCTGTGTGTGTGGCTGGTATGATGTTCTACAAATGTCACCAATATCGCATTCCATTACGTCATATATTCCGAAAATTACATTAACGTCACACAGATGCGTGCTCGTATGTATGCTGGGAGAGAGAGAGAGAGAGAGAGAGAGAGAGAGAGAGAGAGAGAATAACTCCCTCCATAAATCACACTAAGCCAAACATTTTCCTGTTTAATAATCAACAGTACTGAAAAGCCCACCCATAAACAAACGACATGGTAGGAAGAATGACCTTAGTTCCGGGTAAAATTTTTGGCGTTGAACTACATTTTGGGGGAAAAAGTACCAAACTGAGGAGAAAAAATGTGGAAAATATTACTGAGAATCTGGTCACACACTGGGTGGAATGGGATGTAGTGGCTCGGGAGTTTTGTAGCAACCCTTCCTTAGCGATTCAGTCTGCACATTACGCCTCAGTCTCTCCTTGTGAGTTACTGAGGCAAGTTCTGTCAAATTACAACGGTATAGACAGCATACAAGTGAATGTTAAGGTATCATAAGCAAAATAGATCTCTAAGTCAGTTGTTACTACGAAGCCAACCATGCCATTCAGAATACGAGTCTATTGTAACGTAAATTATCCGATCGTGTAGGTCTGGGTGAAATGTGCAATAAAAACATCCCGAGTCACTAACTCCTCCAATCCAATGACGTGTTGTGTATTTTAGTCAAGCTGCCTTCAGTCGATTGCACTCAGCGCAGGGGAGGCTTTGAACTGGAGGGGGTGGGATATAGCCTTCGTTATTATTTTCTTTACTAAGGGGTTCTCATAATCTGAATAAAATCGTCCGTAGGTAAAAGAATTAAATATAAGAAGACGTTCTGGGAGTGAAGGGGTTTAGCCACGGTTTGGGCATACCGTTTCTAAATGCCAGACATAATGCGGGTGACAGCAAGAAGCTCTATGACGAATTTGGTTAAAGGAGCTATACCTGTGTTCACTTTAACAAGGCGTAAAGTTGCCATCTCTCCATCTTGAATACTGAGCTGCAACAATGAATTTACACTCGGACATGATGCTAGTCACGAAGAGGTGCAATTGAAAGGGTGGGAAACCGCAGCTTTGTCTTTTTGTGCCACTGGGCTGCGTGAAAAAGGCTGGTAGAGGACGAATATATTTCAGGTTATTGTAGAAAAAAATATCAGCAAATATGTGTTAACACTGTCGAAGCCAGTTAACGCCCATGAATTACGTAATGTAAAAATAATGTAAAAATAAGTAAATCAAAGTATGACAGCAGCTGACTCTTTGTTATTCCATTTCAGCAGCGTAGCAGGACCAGAGATTAAGCAAGTGTAGTTTAGATCGTTTAAACTATATATCAGTCTACTTCCCTGACAGCGCTGAAGGTGAGAGGGAAACTGTCAGCCACCTCTTAAATCTGAAACGTAGCGGATTAGCACATGCTTCCTTCCAAGCTAGACTAGTACTAATGATGTCACCGAGATACCTAGAGGAATGTATACACCAAAGGTTCTTGGCCTCAGTGTTATGTTTAGAGCATACTATAGTGTATGTGTCAGCTGGAGTTTAGTGGTAAACAGCCCGTAGCGGCAACGGTACTATTTCAGTATGATGTTACACTTCGCGCCTTCCTGGTCGAAGCGCCACTCGTGGTTGAATAATGGAGAGAGAATCTCAGTAGCAGATCTAAGGTACTGCAATATATATCCAACGGCGCACATGAGGCGCTGGCTAGGAGTGAGTGTTGCGTGGATCTGAGCGGCGAAGTGAGCACTGGTGAATGTCTTGGGCAAATTTCCTGCCACACCGTCTAATGGAGGGGAAAACGGATCTCCAGATGGATCGATAGCTGAGAAGGGTGGAGGGCGGGCAAACTGCCAGTCCTAATGATTAATGACCTCTCAGAGCCGAAAGAGTTCATTTACTGTCGTTAGTCTGGGCCATCAAGGAGGCAGACTGGTTATTTACCCTTAAGTGCACTGGCATCTCCACACCTTGAAGGCAGTATTACAGGAGTGGCAGTTACCGCTTTATTGTGTGCGTTATCTTGAGAAGAAGAAGAAGAAGGAAGTGACGGTGATGGTGATGGTGATATTTCGTGCCCTGCCCTTAACTTTTCTGGCATCATTCTGTCTGAGGGATTGGATGATGATGATGATGATAATGATAATGATGATGGTTGTGATGATGTTGATATAGCATGACTCCTGTTACCGCTTGTTACCCTGTATCCTACCACAGTCTGCTGGGTGAAGATGGTGATAACAACAATAAAAAAATACATAAACAACATCAACAACAACAAGTACACTGACAATAACAATAACGCATTCATTCTCTTATATACTGCCTCTGGGACTTGATGGTGCTGACGATGACAATGTGGTATAAATAATACTGGACATGTTTCTCCCTCATTAATCTCATTCTGTCTTTAGTTTCTTCCCTCCTCTGCCTCCTTTCCTCCTTTATTCTCTCCATCTCTCCAACTTTTCCTCCATCTCCCCCTCCAGTTGATTCTCTTTTTCTTACTTTTTTCCTTCTCTTTGTCTCTCTCCCTCACTAGAATACCCAAGAAGCTGCATGAAGTTTCCCTCAGTCCTTACCTTTTATCACTTTTTTTATTCTCCTTTCCTTGTCCCGTTTCTTCTCTCAATCTCTCATTCCTCCAGACTTCATCTTCCCCTCCATTCTTTATTCTTTTCTCGATACGGCCAGTCTCTTAGACAAAGTTTGTTTCTCTTCGGTCCCTATTCACTTAGCGGTACAGCGGAGAGTTTGGACGTACATTCGGTTGTTGCCTATCGTATCTTATAGGAAAAATGTGGGTTTATAAAATTCCCTCTTTGCCTTCTTGACCCTCGTACAGTCGATAGGCATTAGTAAAATTTGTCTGCCTTGATGACTCGTGCAGTCAATGGGCACTAATCCCACGCCTTCTTTTTCTTCTTCCCTCGCCAGACTACCAGAGGGTTTGCATGACGTGTCTCGCTACCCATACCTGTTGGCCGAGTTGCTAGCCGATCCCTCCTGGTCCCTGGATGACCTCAAGAAGCTTGCTGGGAAGAACCTGCTGAGAGTCATGAAGGACGCGGAGAGGGTAAGAAAAAGTTCGCTTATACCTTTTATTGCGGTGGTTTATAGTTTGCTTTCACCCGGCGGTCAGTAGTTCATTTACGCTTCTGCAGACTATGAAGGATTTCGAGATGAGCAAGTCCATAATTCGTTTACACCCTGTGGCGGGAATAGTGGCTTACACCTAACGGCCAATAATTCACATATGCCTGGCCGTCAGTAGTTCATTTACACCTGTCGGTTGTTCATTTACACCTTGCGATCAGTAGTTCATTTTCACCTGTCGGTCACGAGTCTGTTGCGGTAGGCGATAAGAAATAAACGAATGACTTGAAATCTCAATAATTTCTTCGGAGCCACAGACCTGAAGGGGGATGCTTGGCAGGACTGTGCATTCATATTGTTCTTGGATTTTTTTTTTTTGCATTTTCGTTTTTCGTTTAAGAAGCTGTCCTGGAAAGCACGCTCCACTAAAGAAAGAAGAGCAAGAGAATAATATACCGTAATAACAGCCAATATCAACGAAATATCATTCATATATTTTTAAAAGCCCAGAACAATAGTAGTATTTCCTCATTATACGTCGGTGATGTGTTCCAAAATATCACAACCTTTTTGCAATACTGCTGATGGTGTTTAGTGGAAGTGACAGATCGGCATTAAAGGTACCAAGGAAGCTTTATCCCCTTCAGTCCAATGGCGTAGTCTGTAGTTATTCTTTCTGTTTCCTGACGAATATACTCGGTTGTAGAGAGAGATTCCACACGGGGGGTTAGATATCGTCTCTCTTAACCCTTTCATCGTGAAAGTTACGTCGACCGAATCAAGGGGTTAATATGAGTTCTGTCTGCAAATTACTTAACATCTAAGAAAAAAAAATGGGAGGAAGCGAGCGCACTGTATATAAGACACGTAAAGAGGAATTTCTGTGCACTCATATTTCTCAGCTTCGTGTACTTCTTATGTTTTAGCATCACACAGTTCTTTGCCTTTACACGTACTTGATCACTGAAGCCAGTGTCACTACCACAATAAACTTATGCATACAGGGTCGACAGTATGTTGCTGCTCCAGGATCATGTGTGTTGCGAGACCTAATCAGTCTGCTAATGTGAGGAGTGCAGAGATTTTAACTGCCTCAGTCTCATAACATTATCTGTCAACCATCTATTGAATGTACGTATCAAAATCAAACTTTAAAAAGCAAGAAAAAGTTATGCAGGGTAGACATCGTCAACGCTGACTGGGCCGCTTCACAACACTCCAGAATCTGCTAAGACAAAAGAGGAGTATAACAGATTGGTCACCCTGTATTGCAAGGCGTACTTACTGGCAATGTTTGCAGGTACGTGATACCATGAGACGGCAGGGGGCAGCGCCCCTAGAGGAGGAGGTGCCACCATCGCAGCATCTGGCCAACAACAATTGCACCTACAAATTCACCAAGGGCGGGAATGACTAGCCCTCGTGCCCCGCAGGTTGTGGCACCGCCATGACGGCCCACGCCACCTTCTGCCTCACCCTACCATCACAGGCGGCACAACCTGCTGGGCTCAACAACTCTAACTACATATTCACAAAACATAACTGAGATCTGAGAAGGGTAGGTCCGCAGACAATGGCTGTTGAAAAGGTACCTATTGGTCCAGGACTGTTAACTCACAGGTGTGTAGTGATTATGAGGATTGTTTGTACCGTATGAGGGACACAAGGATGGATGAGGTGAAGGTGCCACCCGGAGCCTGTACAGCCGCAGGTCACAGTCAACTTAGTGAAGAACTATTTAATGGCCTGAGGAATTTGTAGATGTTACAGAATTTATTTTCAGTGATTATATTCGTAGAAAATAATTTCTTTTGTAGAAATTTTGATGTGCAAGGAGAGGGGAGAGCAATACTGATAAACAGGGCTTTTTACTAAAGGGAGCAGGAGGTTAATGTAGACAATCATAAGTTGCCAAAAAACGTGTTAATATATGATGTAAGAGTGTACTGTTAAGTCAGGCAGTGGTTTTAACTTTATCCTTGACAGATAATTATTGTTGTTAA
The DNA here is from genome assembly GCA_018397915.1 of Birgus latro. Lineage (NCBI taxonomy): Eukaryota > Metazoa > Arthropoda > Malacostraca > Decapoda > Coenobitidae > Birgus > Birgus latro. Next base: position 14,262 of record JAGKTI010009628.1, read on the forward strand.
CACGTAACCAGCGGTGTGTATCCAATGAAAATATCACAGAAAATTTATAAAAAGATGCGCAAAGATCACATATACGGATCACATGCATCAAGACACAAAATACTTCCAAATATGTAAAGCACACAGTCGATGACTCTCTTTGTACTGTACTAAATTCTTGCTGCCTCCTGACCATTTTACCCGGCGCAGAAAATAATGCTGGTATAGAAGGTTAATGAAGGTAATATCTAACTACTGCAGTCGACGTCTTCTGGGGTCTGCATTCCACTTCTCAGTTCCAGGTTAAAGCACACGAACATTGATTTCAAATATTGCTGTATTTAAGAATATTTTATTACACGTTTATTTGGTACAATAGAATATGACAATGACAGTGAAGACATGGTTATGGTAATGATAATAATTCTAATAATTATGATAATAAAAGCAGTAATAACAACATTAATTGCTAAAGGTAATAGAATAATTATCTCTCTCTCTCTCTCTCTCTCTCTCTCTCTCTCTCTCTCTCTCTCTCTCTCTCTCTCTCTAACACAATATCTTTGTACAAATCATTAAACAGATCAACGTATTAGCATCTTGCAACTCCCTAAAACTAAATAAATAAATAAATAGATCAGTCCTTCAGTTCAAGTAAGTGAGGGAAATCTTGTAACTCTATTACATGACGTTACCGTAATATGACAAGGATCCCTAACTCCTTTCATCTCCGTTGATGGCCAACTGTAGCCACAATGGATAATTATCAACTCTATCAGTAACCAAGGAGACTCATTTATACCTCACAACAAAATCTCATTGAATTTCATGCATCCACAACGTTGTATATAAGTTGTGGGGATGGCCCAGTTCCGTCAGGTGATATCTAGCCTGGTTCTGTGTTTGTCTTCCTGTCACCCTTCACCTCCCAGTTGTTACTTTTGTTCCTTCCATTTTATGCTGGTTTATCTTCAGACGATTTTGATCAGTTCAAGAGGGTCTTTTTGACCTGGAAAGGTTAGACTTAGCTATAATTAACCCCCTTTACTGCTAGACTTCCTTCCTAACTTTAAAAATCGTCTGGATGTTGGTTCACTAAAATATTAAGTACGTTATCGGACTGAAGGGGTTCATATTCCTGTCACCTGTTCTCTGACTCCGCATTACCAATGTAGATTCCGGGCTTTTTTTTTTTTGCTCTCTCTCTCCCCAAATGTTATCACGAACCAAATCGTAACCTATCTATCCCCATAACTGCACAGAGGATGGTGGTGGACACATTTCAAAGTTCACTGAAGGGAATGCTGTATCGTTTGGACCTATGAGCTTCGCGACTACCAGCTCGTAGGCGAAGGGCAGGATGCCAAATACTGTCCCACCAAAATCCCACAAACAGCAACCCTGGGCAGTTAAAGGCTACTAATTTCATTCCAGTGACGTAGGTTTTAGCTTAATCTTGCAGTCACCAGGCAGATTTACTCAGCATAAGAGAGACATTTCAAAAAGGTGGTGGTGTGTGTGTGGGGGGGAGGGGGAGGGGTTACATTATGGCTTTCATTAACCTCGTCGGTACAAGAAATCTTTCCTAGGTTTAATTAAGTCGCCTGGAACTAGGAAAAATACCCACCCCCCTCAAAAAATAAAAGTCACCAGATTGAAGGAACTAAACCAACGGCATTGCAACCGAGGGACTGGAACCTGTGCATCTATCCAATGGGGTGGTCGGAACAGTCACACTCGGGGCCCCCGTACCCCTCCTCACACGCCTCCTTGCAGAACTCAGCCAGTGGGTCTAGTGTGGTGGTGGTAGCGCTTTCTTCTTGCATCCTTCTTTGCTTCCTGACACTCTTCTGCTGCCCCACTCTCTCGTTCTGGACACCTAGGATCTTGTTCGGGTTTTCCTGGCGTACGTTTGGCTTATTTTCTTCCCTTTCTGTGGTCTTTGGGCTTTCCTGGCTTTCACTTGGCTTATTTGCTTCGGTTTTGGGGGTCTTTGGGCTATCTTGGCTTTCAGTTGGCTTATTATCTTCGGTGTCGGTGGTCTTTGGGCTTTCCTGAGGCTCGCTTGACTTGTTTTCTTCTGTGTTCTTGGTCACTGGTCTATCCTGTGTTGTCAGTGGCTCATTTTCGTCAATTCTGATGGCATTTCTGGTTTCTTGTGAAGATTTGGGCTTGATTTCGCCATTTTCTGGAGTGCTTTGGCTTTCCTGCGACATTTCGGACTGGTCGTCGGTGTTAACAGCTGCATTTTCGCTGATTTTAGCTCCCATGACAGAGCTGACGCCATCCAGGGCATTGTGGTGATTGTGGTAGGTGTGGTCATCCTGAGGCTCGTAGTAAGGTGCAGCTGCTGCCACAACTACCAGCACCATCAGCATTCCTGCTTTCACCAACATTTCTGTAACGATAAGAGAGTATTATTTTTTGTGTGTTTACTAGAGTGAATGAATTATTTGCAGAATGGTTCGAGGTTTTTTAAATATCATAAGACCTACCGACACATCCTAAAACACCCCTACTCCTACCATCATGTGATATCTCTATAGCGACAGTGGGTATTGTGTCCATATGGTGACACAGAAATTCTGCTTTTTACTCCTTCATCCAGAGGACGTCATTGCAATTTTGTTCTTGTTATTACTAGACAGTTTTACTCAGCTTAGGAGAAAACTTAAGTAGAGAAGGTTGTTTCCCCCGGTTCAAAAAATCTCCCCCAAACCAAAATGAAATCATCGAGACCTCTTGTCCTATTACCTCCCCCTTCCCCGCTCAAATAAACGCAGGGGAAAAAAAGTTGGGGCGTCCAGAAATCAGGAAACTACCTTATCACTTTATTTAAAACCCTCACTATGATGTTTTTTTCATTTTAATCAGACCACCACCAGGCTATCTTATACGAATTAGAAGGACGTCTAACAGTAAAAGGGTTAGTGAAGGCTATATCCCACCCCCCTTCCTCCCTTCAAGTTAGGAACGTCGCCCCTAAGCTAAATAAAATCGTCTGGTGATCGCAAGGATAAAATAAACAGTACATCACTGGACTCAATGGAATAAACTTTGAATATTGTGTGCAAGACATGATAAAAACATTAACGTCACTGTGCAGTTTTGTTTGGCTCAGACAAGAGGGTAAGGTCACAGGAGGAAGGTAGACTAGGAACAAGACACATACAGTGAAACAGAAGACAGTGTTAATGTTGAATAGTGGTAGCAGGATGATGAATGGTGTCGGTTAGGTTATTTGATTGCTCTGGGCCGGCGTTACTTTGTGAACGTCCACCCTACAAGCTCATTGGCACTCAGAGGACTCACACCCATAACAGGGTCCCCTCCAGTCATGAGGTTATACTCTTTTTACTTTAACTTGACCTGAAATTGCCATTCTCTAAGCTTGAATGTTGAGCTGCAGCAATACATCAGCACAAGAATATGATGCAAATGATGAAGAATTGCAATGGAAAGGACGTAGGGTCGCGATATTGTCTTTCTGTGCTATTGAACTACGTGAAATAAGCTGAAAAAGGAAGACCTAAGTCAAAGTGAAAAGAGTATGGCACGAAACGACTGAACCACTAAGTGGCCGTCCCATGTAGGTAATCCTCATGACTTCTTCCCCCACTTCCCTAGAAAGGTTAAGTTATATCAGTGGGTCACCATTCAGATTGACTTAGCAAGGCTTAGTGATTCCTCTTCCTCAGCGATTTATTTTGTCTAGTCCCCCTTAATACTCGTATCTTCTATGCTACTGATCCTTTGCTACTATGTACCTATTAAAATGATCCAACGAAAAGGTGCAATAAACAATACATATCGCTTAGGAAGAAGTGCCACGAAGAGTCCCTTACCACCGAAAACACAGCTCAGTGACCAAGGAGAGTACAGAATCACCCTATACTTTTTGACTGATGTACAAAGTATGAGAAGAAAATGATTAAATTATTTTGCTTTACAGGCATGATTGTCATACTGAATATTCCCATATCTCTTATTCTTTCTGCAAAAACAAATCGAAGTTATGAGACTGGGTCAGTGAAGTATGTAAACTGAGGACTCATAAACAACGACAGCCTTCCCACAATGTAATTCTCACAATTACCTGTCAATTATTGCAGCACTTACCGGCACTAAGGTAGCTGACGTTCTTCTCAACGCTGTAGTGGTGACCAGCTCTCCTTTACGCAGCGTTAAACTAAAGCCTGATTGATGAATACAACCGGTATCTTGAAATTACTGAAGATATCCCAAAACCGCCTCAGCTGCAAAATGGCTGTCCTTTTTCGTCTATTGAGCTCACCGCTTCCTTGACCTGGATTTCAAGATGCTTGACCTTCTTGTAGAAATGAGACTTGAGTGGCGCTTCTTTCTTGACTTGGAGCTCAAAATGTCAAGCTTTCTTTGGAAATACGACTTGAGTGACAAATACAGCCGAATGAACCAAAAATAAACCAGAATCGACTCCTGCAAGATGGCTGTCAGCTTCTTTGACTTCGATTTCGGGCTGTGTGACTCTCCCAGCTTCCCGAGCCTTTTATATACCTCATCTCCGACGTTTTTTTTTTTCCTTTTTTAGACACTGTGATTGTTATCGATTCAATACACTCTTGAGCTATGACGTCATTGGCTTAGAGTGGATTAGGCGCCGTCTAGTCGTGGAGTCGGCAGCCCTTTCATGTAGATTTGAAACACCTGCCGTTCAATCGGTTAATCTCTCTCTCTCTCTCTCGTGGCCAAATACGGCAATTTCTTATTTTGGAAACGGTAGGTACGTTGTTGAGAAGTAGGCAGGGAGGTAGGAAAGGAGGAAGGTAGGGAGGGAGGTACTGTACGTAGGTAGGTAGGGAGATACTGTACATAGGTAGGTAGGACGGAAGGGAGGTAGTGTCCGTAGATAGGTATAGATAGGTAAGTAGACAGGAGCGTCAGTAGACAGAGAGGGAGGGAAATAAGTTGGTAGGGAGCAAGACAGGAAGGCAGTATAATAAGCAGATAGGTAAGTGGGAAGGAATGTATGTTGGTAGGTAAGCAGGGAGGTAGGTAGGTCAATGGAGGAGAGGTAAGTAGGAAGGTAGATGGGCTGATAGGAAGGTACAGTATGTAAGTAGGTCGGAAAGTAGTTTGGTATATGATTACATATTGCAAGGCAGGTAGGTAGGAAGGTAGGTAGGTAGGTAGGTAGATAGGTGGGTAGGAAAGGAGGTAAGTAGGCAGGGAGGGAGGTAGGGAGGTAGGTATGTAAGATGGAAACTAAGCAAGTGGATAGGAAAATGAATACGTAGATAGCGAGAGAAAGAAG
>JAGKTI010009628.1:19861-30492 GCA_018397915.1 Birgus latro
TATATACAAAAAACACACAGACGCACGCACAAGCTGTCCTTCAGCTACAGAAGATGACGCCTGCAATACTCTCATTGTCTTTGGTGCCAACGTGTGTGACTGTGGAGCTGCAGCCTTTGCCACACAGTCAGTATATCAGGTCTGGGTTTGCTGGGAGTCCTCTGTTTTGGTTGTGCCTCCATAGTCTATACTCTTCTCTGGCCAGGATCCGACCTTCCTCGAGGCGCATGATTCCTTCACTGCAGGGGGCTCTCCATTGTTTCATGTCAGTGGCACTGGTTTCAAGATCTTTTGGTACGATGTGCATTTCTTCAGAGTTGTCTATATATGTTCTTTATTTCTCTTCTCATGCCCCCCTGGGTTGCGACGTGCTGCAGGGAGTTGGCCATACAGAACCTGAGGGGGAAGACGGTGCTCAGGAATGCAGAATACTTGCCCGACCCAACTCAGTTGCTTTTTAGCCAGCATGGTTTCTATGCTGGCTGACTTGGGCCGCTAGGGAAATAATGGGTGTGGGACTATTTCCTCGTACGTGAGTCCTAGGATGCACTATAAGCATACGATGTGAAATGACATGGGCTGCTTGATGTGACGCTGGTAAGTACTCGTAGTCCAGGATTCAGCGCTGTATAAGAGGGTGGAGAGGCACACAGCAGTATATACTGGCATTTTCAAAGACTCCGGATCTGAGACATCCAAAAGAGGCTGAGGCGTGGCTGATTCCTCCAAGGACTTCCGCATCACTGTTACATTTATCTGTGAGCACACTTCCAAGGTAGGTAAAGTTTTCCACCTGTTTTACCTTTTCGCCATTTGTCTGGAACGCAAGAGGCTCTGCTGGCTTGTTTCTCTCGGATATTATTTCTGTTTTATTTACATTTATTCGGAGCCCCATTGCATGGTATATGTTGGAAACGATGGAGAGACTCTGTTGTAGGCATCTGGGGTATGTGCAAGAACAGCACAGTCATCAGCGTATTGTAGCTCCAGGAAATGAGCCATTTCAGTTTCAAGACGTCTGAGATTAAATAAGTTACCGTCTAGACGGAACTGGATTTTTTTTTTTTCCATCGTCAGGGGGCATTTGTTGGTGACTTAGTAGGGTTACATCAGTGACACAGGTGTTGAAAATGACAGGAGCCAGGACACATTCTTGTTTTACGCCCACATCCACGTTAAACGGTTCAGATTTGCTCCCACCTTAAGACACAAGAGCATTCATGTTGTCAAGCAGGCTCTTCAGGATGGTAAGAAATTTGTTCGGAACCACAAATTTTGACAGAGCATTCCATAAAAGTTCTCTATTGACAGTGTCAAATGCTTTAGCAAGATCGATGAGTGCAATATGCAAGTCACAGTTCTGCTCATGGGATTTCTCTTGTATCTGTCAGACAACAATGGTCATATCACAGGTGCTTTATTCCTTCCGAAATCCACACTATGTTTCAGGAAGCTTTGACTCAATGAGATGTTTTGTCAGTCTGATTAACACTATTTTGACTAGTGCTTTGCTAGAATTCAGAAGGAGGGATATGCCTCTGCTGTTGTCACAGTTTGAACAGTCTCTTTTCTTCTTGTAGATTTCAGTATCAGAAGTGAGCCATTTAGATGTAATTCGTTCTTGGTTCCAGATAGTCAGTATGAGATTATGGAAGCGCTGGTGGAGGAACTGACAACCTTCGTTGATTAGTTCAGATGGTATGCCATCAGGGCCAGGGTTTTTTGTTATTTTTTTAGAGATCGGAAGGTCTGAACAGTTTCTGCAAATGTAGATGGGACATCGAGCTCTGCCGCTTGCAGAGCATTTGGGATGTTATCAAGGATATTGTGCTCCACATGCCTCCCTAGATTCAGTAAGGAATTGAAGTGTTGTGCTTATCTTTCTAGGACTGCTTGCTTGCCTTTGAGGAGCTCTCCTTCGGCTGGGCAAATGGGTGTTGTGTTTGTTTGACCTATAGGTGGATTTTATGGCTCTTAGAACCTATGTTCGTTATTAATATCAGCCAGTCTTTCAGCTCTTTTCCTTGCTCAGTTCACCATTTGTTCTCCATGTCATATAGTTTTCTCAGGGTTTCACTTCTGAGATTCTGGAATTCAGTTTTTATGGCTGAGTAGCTAGAATGGGCCAACCAGTTGTTTGTGCTCTATTCTTCATTGCCAGAAGGTAGTGTATACTCTCAGCATTTTCATTAAACCAGTCTTTATGGTGGCAATTGAAGAAGCATAGGGTTTCTTCTTCAGTGCTTAGAAGCAGTGTCTTAACGTTCAGCCACTCTCTCTAAGTTTGCTGCATTGTTGTTTGACCCAAGTGGTGAGCGTTGAGAGAGCTTGTCTGTAATAGTGCTGTGGAAGGTGTTACAAGTTTCCGCATCCTTCAGTTTAGTTTCATGGAGGATGGTTCTATGGTGTATTTGAGGACTTGTGACTAGATGCAGTTTGCTGAGTATAACGTTATGATTTGTTGAGCACTCAGCACCTCTCTTAGCTCGGGTTATAAGAACTACTCCTCAGTCTCGCTGTCTTACAATGACATAGTCATTTAGGCGCAAATGTTAGATCGCGGGTGCATCCACGTGGTCTTGAGTTTATTCTTAAGTTGAAAAATGGTGTTGGTGATGACCAGACTGTGTTCCGATCATAAGGAAAGCAGTCTAAGGTCATTGTTGTTCATATTACCAACAACACCATGGAAGCCCATAATGCCTTGCCAGAGGTGATTATCTTTTCCGATTCTGGCATTAATACTTCCAGGCAGGATGGGTTTGTCATTATGTGGCATTAACTTAATGGTAGCATCCAGAGAGGAGACTTTGACAGTGTCCTCATTGTCAAGCGTTGGCGCATAGACACTGATGAGTGTTGCATATTGGCCTTTAGAGAGTGATATGCTCCAGCACACCAGCCTCTCTGACATACTCACAGGTGTACTTGGATTTTCTGTAGTATTTTGCTTCGGACTGCAAAGCCAATACAATGCTTTCTTTTTACATTGTCTGGGTATCCCCTCCAGAAATAGGTATACCCATTTCCTGCTTTTATTTAATTGTCCTCTCCTGAGAGGCGAGTCTCAGACAAGGCAGCAATGTTAAGTTTATATCTCTTCAGTTCATGGGCAATGAGGGCAGTTCTACCACATGATCGTGTGTCTTGGTCAGTCTCAAGCAATTATATTCCAGACAGCAAGGTCAGCGATAAGCAGTTGGGCTCCGTTTCCAGCTGCATTAAAGTCGCACTGGATACTACCGGAGGCATGACCTGCTCCTTTGCTTCACGCCAGTTACTACTGGGCCAGTGCCACCTATGTGCAGGACTCGGGCTAAAGACTTCCAGCCACATCCATGACCTGTCACCGTCACCCTATCCTGTCGCCATAGGTCTTTTGATTTCCATGAAAAGCAGCTGTTGCCTCTCCTGACACTGAGAGGGTTCTCCCTCCGTGCTAAGGGATATTTGTATGCGGCATGTGTCAGGAATGCAATATTGTATAGTAGTGAGACCTGGGCAGTAAAGGGAGAGGATATTCAAAGGTTCAAGCATACAGAAATGACAGAGATTTAGTGGATGTGCAGTACGTCCTTGAATGCGAGGCCTGGAGGGGCTTGGTTTACAGTGGAAGAGCTGAAAGGAAGGATAGGACCGGAGTGTATTGTTGTGATGAGGAGGGGCAGACTGAGATGATTTTTGCATGTGGACAGGATGGGGGATGACAACTGGGTGTAGAAAGTGAGATGTGAGAAAGTTGAGTGTAAGGCTGCGAGAGCCAGACCGAGAACGACCTGGGACGAGGTCATAGAGCATGACCTCAGGAATATGAGAGTGAATAGGAAGGCTGCCAGAGATCAAGCAGCATAGGGAGCCGCCATTAGGTGATCAAGACAGTCGCATGCAAGCATGCTGGAACATTTGTAAACGAAACGAAAAGAAACGATGAAATGAAATGTGAGTATATAGCAGTGGGCTTGTACAATGAATGGATTTGGTGTGATGGTGAGGGTGAGCAGTCCTGCCACCACATGACTTGGCCTTCCTCAGCCTGTAATGGTGACGTGAAGACTGCAGGCGACCATCTACTGAGCAGGGTTGCGGGAGTCTGCTGGGAGTTCTGTGTGTCGAGCCCCACCCACCGTGGGACTCCACTCACCGATTTTTCATTCTGGGTTTACTCCAGTAGCCTTAACCCATCCAAGGGTAATCCACAAGGCAGCGGGCCTGAGAACATAGTCTGACCCCTCACTGATGGCCCCTCCAGCATGAGTAACCCTATTCTCTTGCTAAGTACGAGGGGGGAGGGAGGGGTACCTCCCCCTGTTTGTATGGCACACCAGATTTACAGGGTAGGCAAGCTACCCACCATGACAAGGTAGTTCCTGTGGAGGGACAAACACACACACACACACACGCATATACAGTAAGTTTACCCCTGACGATCTGATTCCGCTGGGAGTGAGTCGGGCATGGGAGAAGGCTATATTAGTTTCATTTTAATATGGCCTAATATTGCTACCGCTACACCTTGAATACCAGATAAATACTAGAATAGTACGCCAGTCACGAAATAATGTTATGGAGAGGATATAGAGCAATTATATATGGTGAATTAATCAATGCACAGGGAGAGGCAATTTCAAAAAACAAGCAGAAACTACTACAGTCTGACCCTCCCCTGTGCAACCCTCAGGCTTTGATTGGTCCTTTCACCAGATGTGGCACCCAGACAGACGGGAGCTGTAAGGGATGGGCAGAGCTGGGAGGCTGAGGGGTCCTGAGAAGTAGGTGAGGGCTGGGAGGCTAAGGGGTCGTGAGGGGTTGGTGAGGGCTGGTGATGGTGAAAGAGGTGGCAGAGGAATGAGAAGTGGTGTGGAGGACGGGAGGAGTGGGACTGATGGCAATATGAGGGTTGTGGGTGAGGATGTGTGATGAGGGACAGGTAGAGCTAGGAGGCTGAGTGGTCGTGGTGGGCGATTGAAGGATGGCGATGATGGCGGCGGTGAGAGAGGTGGCAGAGGAATGAGAAGTGTTATGGACGACGGGAGGAGTGAAAGTAATGGCGGTGGAAAGATGGGGGGTGCAGGTGAGGATGTGTGAGGTGATGAGTGGGAGGTGAGGAGTGGGTAAGGGTTTCTTGAGTGTTGGTGAGGGTGCGAATGAATATGAGGGTGTATAAGGACTGGGTGATGGTATGTGGGATTGGGGTGAGGGTGTGTGACGAGGGGGTGATGGTGTGTGGGACAGGGGTGAGGGTGTCTTGGGTAGTGATGGTCCCGGACGGAAGCAGTGGCGGCGAGGCGGTAGGAGATTTCAGTGACTGGAAACTAGTCTGCGCGGGTGCCTCGAGGAGGGTCAAAATCAGTATCTTCTTTTGTTGTTGTCTTTTCGCCATATAATCTCATACTGGATGAAGGAATCAGCGTGGGACATTAGCGAGGTACTGAAAGTGAGCATACAGTATAGAATTCGGGCTGATGCTGTCTATCTGTCTATCTACTGCCAGACGCCTTAATCCCGTAAGGGGTGGCCACAAACAAATCGCCTCCATGTAGCTCTGTCCCTCGCCATTTCACTGCCCTTCTCCCAGCTCACACTCCCCTCTCTCATATACCTCTCCACTCCATCCCTCCATCTCATCCTTGGCCTCCCCCCCTCCACCTCACTCACATACACTCTCCTCGTCAGTCTCTCACTCTCCGTCCTCTCCACATGGCCAAACCATCTTAATGTGTTCTGCCTAACTCTTCCTATCACACCACAATGCTCCTTCACTTCCTCATTTGTCAGTCTGTCTCTCCATGCTGTCATACTATATTAATTCCGTTTTAATAAGGCTTGGCAGTAGGGTAAGGGTAGTGGACGAATGGAATAAGCTACTTGGTGATCACAGTTGCTGCCTCTTCCACTGAGAGCTTCAAGCATAGGCTTCAATGTTGGATGTAAATCTGTCCTGGTTACTTATTCATTATTTTTTTTTTTTTATCTTTTCAGCTTTTATTATGGTAGTCTTCTTTCGCACTTTCCTGTTAAAACTCGATCCACATTAGTTTTTCTATACTGCGTGGTGTTATTTCTCACGTTTTCCTGCAGGTTTCGGCTGGAGGGTTTGGTGGGCAGGGGAGAGTCTTGTTTGGTATCCTTGCCTTATTCTAGTAGTTTAGTCACACCCCTGTGCACAGTATAGAGACTACACTGTGCTCCTGTAGGAGCTGCCTCGCATGGGCTAACTGGCCTACTGTAGTTATCCTCTTTTATGTATTCATAATTTTGACAAGACATCATCGTCCGACTGAAAGATTCTGATGCTGTAGGTGTGATGTGCTTTGTCATATACTGAGCCTACTTGCAAATACCAGTCTGGTAATCAGATGATCCAAACATTTCCTAAACATTTAGATAAATTTATTTTTATCGGGGTACATGCGTTTTGGTTTGAGCAGTTTTGGTGCTGTCGGTAGTTAGTAAATAACATCCCGTGGGTTGTGTCGGGGAGGTGTTTGTTGATGCAATATCCATATTCCATGGCTATTGTGTTGGTGTCCAGTGCAGTGCAGCTGATATACATACTGCGGTAATTTGTTCCTCATTTACACTGAATGTATGTGAAATGACAGATGTGTATACTCTCCATCAGATTCATGCTGAATTTTTGATTTACTGGCTGGTATCCTAGTATGTTTCTAGAGTATGGTACGGAATGTAAGAAGAAGAGGTAATTATTTATGTAGCCCAGGTTATGGATGGGTATTTGGTATTATTTCGGAAATACGTCCAACTAATGTAGAGTGAAATTTTTATGTTCGTCATTTAGTTTATGCAATTTTAATAAATTTTTCTTCCATATGCATCTGCAAATACTTTTTTAGTCCTAAGGAGATAAGGAGTGGGGGTTGTTCAGCTCTTAGTTCTATCTATTATCGACTCTACATCCAGACTAGATTAAAGCTGTTTAGATTTGGTTAAGTCAGATTAAATTAGGTTAAGTTAGTTAAGTTAGAAGCAGTGAAAGATGAAGAAACGAGCTGGAGACTCTCCCCCTTGTCTCCCCCCCATTTTTTTTTTTTGTATACAAAGAAAAGCATTTACGACGAATGCTTATAGGAGAGAAAATGCTTAGAATTGCTTAAATTCAGCAATGAGCATAATAGTTTCAGTGATTGTTAGTTGAGTGTATTTCCGAAAGTTTGCCAGGTATTTTTGTGGTTTCTAACAGTTACAGATTTTGGTTAAGTTATGATAGGCTAGAATACTTAGCCTTTATCATTCTTTTTCTGTGCCTGCCCTCCTTTCTTCCTATTTCTCCTATATTTCCTGTCACTTCTTACTGCTTTTCTTTCCTTTACAGGTGGCATTACATTGAGTGACAAGCCAAATGGTTTCCTGTAAGCCAAGAAACCATTTACAACGCTGGGTGGTAACCATATAACCAAACCATACGTGCTCCCTACGTGTCAACAAGTGGGTTGGTGGAGGGTTAGTGCCCCTCCCCGTAAAAAAAAAAAATAACTCAAAGTCAAATGGCCACCCCTTACGGGATTATGGTGTCTGGCAATAGATAGATAGATAGTGATCAGTTATCTTAGTCATGCAAGGTTGGATTTGGCTAGCTAGTTAGATTAGGTTACAAAACCATTATAATAATCTTGACACTGATTTACCAATGGATATTGCAGAAGCCAAAGGACAAACTACTGTACAAGAGATCTTCATTCATGAAATATGAAAATTTAATTATATGGAATGATTTTCTTATGGTAGATGTATGATGTATTTATTACACACAGATTCTGCAGAAAGTAAAATGTATGGTACTCAGAGCATTAAATTGGATACGGTATGTTGACACCAGTGACAATGTCTTGATGAGGGCAGTAAGTTGATTTGGATCCAAAAAACATTTTTCCCGGGACAATTCTGGTTAGTTAGGGTGAATTAGTTACAGTAGGTTAGGTTAATAGGAATGAAATGATTAATCATGAATTAACCTTGGAGCTGAATCAGCCTGAAAGCCCAACACATTTAGTGGCCATTTTCAGCAGTTTATATATAAAACTTATTTTTTTTTTTATTTCCAAATGATTTTATTTGCCTCTAAAAGGATCAATAGTTTTTAAGAGATTAATGAAGGCTTTACAGTACACTGTATTACCTATCAAGTTGGGCAGGTTACATCAAAGTTGAATAAATCTGTTGAGATAGCAAGAGTGAAATGAGATACAGTATATCAGAATGAAGGGGTTTACCAAGGAGAAAATGTACCACAGCATATTGCACAATACCCCACAGGTGAGCATGACGACAACGATAGCAATGCGTTGCCTTGGTGCCAGAGATCTTCCACATGTTAGGTTCCTGTTGTCTGGTGTTTGTCAGAGACCACTCTCAACTTCATCCAGTTTTGCCGGTAAGTATTTTGCCCTTTTAGACTGATGCCATTTGTTATTTACTGTATATCTATGTGTACAGGTTAGTAACTAGATGTTCAACTGAGAAATCTTCAGGGCTTCTAGCCTTTGATTCCTTCTTCCTCTCATTAAAAAAAAAATATATATATATTGTCCAGAAGGATGAGGCTGTAGCACGGGCCGAACAGGGTAGTACTCCCGAGGGGAATACTGGTGGAATGGGAATACTGGTGATAGGGAGAGCTGGAGCTCCTGTTTCACTAGTTACCTAACCATCCCCCTTTGCTGACCTTTTCAGTGTGACAGTAACATGGAGAGTAGACCAGCATACTCTCCCAAACATTTCCTCTAACTATCCTATGCACTACACCACATGCGCTTTACATATTACACAACGAATTCCACTACGTTACAGGGGTTGACGCCAGCAAGGGCATGCGGCCAGAAAATTTGGCCCCTCTACCTAGTGGCGGACTTTGGGGGGAGGCTTGACTGGGGTTCCGCCGGCATAGATCATGGGTCCGGGGTGAGATGGGACTCGAACCTGTGCTAGAGGGTACAGGGCATTGCGGTTCCCAGGCTGCCGCTTCCGCTCAATAGAGAGGGGCCCGAACCTGGGAGTAGCGCCCCAGGAGGCTGCCCTATCATTGGGTGTATAATGGCGGGGCAGTTGCAGTGCCAAGCCGCGCTTGGAGGGTGTCCCTGCAGCTGTCCTGGCAGGGTGGCCCGAGGCCACTACCATAGCCACTGGTAAGCTGGTGGGCTAGGGGTCCCAGATCCATTGCCTGGACCTGGGTCTGTGCAATGGGTCGGGCCTTTGGAATGGTTACCCCCCTTTATCTTACTGACTATGAACTACAAAAACAAGCACCAAAGCAAGCCTGAGGACAGCAAATCACCCAGGGGGTTTAGGGTGGGTTCGTGGAATGTGGGAAGTTTGAGAGGAAGAGCAGGGGAAGTCGTTGAGGCATTCAGTAGGAGGTGGGTGGATGTGGCATGTTTGCAGGAAGTCCGGTACAGGGGTGGATCAGCCAGAAAGATTGTTGGGAAGGATTGCTACTATAAGTTGTTTTGGCAGGGGGGAACTGACGGATATGGGGGTGTGGGTGTGTTGATGCAGAGAAATAGGTGGAATATGTCACGAATGTTATGAGAGTAAGTGATAGGATATCAGTAGTGAAAATTTTGGTCGGGCAGAAATTGGTTTCAGTTATACCGGCATATGCTCCACAGGTGGGATTGGATGGCGCAGGATAGATTTTGGGATGATTTAATACGTGTAGTGAGTGGTATGGGTGATGATGAGGTAGTGGTTCTTGGAGGGGATTTAAATGGTCATGTGGGTGAAGCAGCTCAAGGTTATGAAGGAGTCCATGGAGGATGTGCATATGGTGTGAGGAATGCGGAAGGGGAAAGAATACTCGAGTTTGGGGAGGCTATGGACATGATTGTGTGCAACACACATTTTAGGAAAAGAATCAGCCGGTTGATTACGTATGAGTCCGGGGGAAATAGTAGTCAGATAGATTATTTTCTGGTCAGGAGGGTTGATAAGAGATTAGTGAGGGATGTTAAAGTTATAGGAAGCGAGGAGTGTGTGCAGCAGCACAAACTGTTGATTTGTGACATGGTGCTTAAGGAACGAGTGATGAGAAGGAGGACATATGTACCTAGGAGGAAAATATGGAAGCTGGGAAACCAATCAGTAAGGGATGCCTTTTATAGTGAGATGAGGAGAGTGGTGGCTGAACAGGAAGCCGTAGATAGAGGCATTAATGAACAGTATAGATCCCTTAAGAACAACCTCTTGAGAGTTACCGATGCAATATGTGGTTGGACAAGAGGCCCACCAAGACATAAAGTAACTTGGTGGTGGAATGAGGGTGTAGAAGCTGCAGTTAAGGAGAAAAGATGGCTTTTCCAGGAATGGAAGAATGGTGGTAACAGGGAGGAGTACTTGGCTGCCAAGCGCAGGGCTAGAAGAGAGGTATACAGGGCGAAGTCTGAGTCACAGAGACTTTTACTTGATAATCTAAATCATGGAGAAAGGAAAAATATGATTTTTAGGGTGGCAAATCAGGTGAAGAGGGATAATCGGGACATTGTAGGTGAGCAGTGTGTGAAGAATGATTATGGAAGGGTAGTGGTGAGCAGTGAGGATATTAAAGATGCATGGAGAGAGCATTATAGCCGATTGTTGAATGAGGAGTTTGATTGGGATAGAGAAGGTTTGGAGCC
>JAGKTI010009629.1:1811-12850 GCA_018397915.1 Birgus latro
AGGTGTATTAAACAATGGCTTTATTCACGTCAGTTAACGAAGCTCCCTGACACCTCTTCCTTACCGATTTATTTTTGGATAGAGCTGGCTAATATCGTTTTGTAGGTTATTTATGCAGAGGATGGTGATATGAGAGTGATTTAAGTACCACAGAAGAGGACGGCAAGGTGGAAACAGAATGAATCGCTTAGTTAGAGGTGTTAAGGATGAGAATACTAGGCAAATGAGAGAGTAAGATATGCGTTATCAATACAGCCTGCTTATCAGAACCCGGACACGTTTGTCATGATTGGAATATTTGTTGGAAACGTATATTGTCTGTTATATGGGCTCCCTAACACCTCTTCCTAAGCGATTTATTCTCCATATTGCTTATAAATTTTGCCTATTCGCTTCCTAACACCTCTTACTAAGCGATTTATTCTCCCTAGTGCTTATCAGTTTTTCATATTCGCTTTTTGACACTTCTTGCCTGGCGATTCATGCTCCATATTCCTTATCAATTCTGCATAGTCCCCATAATTTGTGGCAGCCAGCGCCCCACCAGGGTCCCTCCCACGGTGAAGTGCAGGGGAATAGGGGTAGGTTTGGTTCCCGGGTGGACGCCACAGCTGCTTCACCCAGGATGCACAATGCCACCACGTGTAGGCTCCTGGCACCACGGCAGCAAGAATACAGTAAATACAGCATGGTAGTGAAGGGGTTACATGGAACCTGAAGGCGCGTGCACACGTGCGCTGGAACAAGTGGTGGCAACACGTACCCAGCACCACAGACATGCTGCACACACGCTGGCCACACTGATGGCCACATCATGCTGCCAACACCAGGATTAAGTCTCAGCTGCCTCGTATGCACACACTTATCGCACCACCGCTGCTGCCAGTACGTTCCAAGCTGCACTGAGGCATGCCGCATACATGGCCAAACACCGCAGCTTACGTGCAGTTAACACATGATCTAACACACGTGTGGACCCCCCCCCCCTCTCATGACTAATACTTTATCTCTCTCCCCAGATAACGAAGCATATGACCAGTGGGAGTTACACAGACCGTACAGACCAGGGGGGCATAAGGGCATCAGTACCAACCCTCTCAGCCTCCCGTTGAAGGAAATCGTCTGGGACACTGGAACACAACAAGAGGAATTAGCCGAATCATTCTGAAAACCTTACTGTGAACGAAATCATCTGGGACGCTAGACAAGAAGAGGAATTACCCGAATCTTTTTGAAAACCTTAATGCGAACGAACACACACTGCGTTTAGTGCGTTGACAGATTCCTAAACCATTTCAGCCCCGTTCATGGCCGGGTGTAGTCTGACGAGGGTGGATCTGACCAGTAACCAAGGAGACTCAGCCATATCTCGTCCGACTGGAGAGTGGATTTGACTAGTAACCAATTTTAACTAGCTAGATTGGAGGGTGGATTTGACTAGTAACCAAGGAGAATCATTTTAACTAGCTAGATTGGAGGGTGGATTTGACTAGTAACTAAGGAGACTCATTTTAACTAGCTAGATTGGAGGGTGGATTTGACTAGTAACTAAGGAGACTCATTTTAACTAGCTAGATTGGAGGGTGGATTTGACTAGTAACCAAGGAGACTCATTTTAACTAGCTAGATTGGAGGGTGGATTTGACTAGTAACCAAGACTCATTTTAACTAGCCAGACTGGAGGGTGAATTTGACTACTAATCAAGGAGACTCAACTAGTCAGACTGGAGGGTGGATTTGACTAGTAACCAAGGAGACTCATTCGTATCTATTAACTAAGGTTCACCGAGTTTTATGTATGCTATCTGATTATCTGTTTATATATCTATCGCCAAACGCCTTAATCTCACAAGGGGTGGCCACAAACAAATCACCTCCACGTCACCCTGTCATCTCTCCAACTCAGAACCCCCTCCCCCACCTCCCTCTCTCTACCCCATCCCTCCGTCTCATTCTCGGTCTTCCCTTCTTCATCAGGCTATCCTCTCTGCAATCCAGAACCCCCTCTCATATACCTCTCTGCCCCATACCTCGTCTCATCCTCGGTCTCCCTATCTTCCCCCTACCCCTTCCCTCTCACGCACTCTCGTAGTTAGTCTCTCATTCCCCATTCAACATCTTAGCTACAGGAGAGTCAAGAAGTGAATGAGATGGTGTATATCGGTGAAAAAAGCTTGACAGAAAACATAGATGTGAGGAAAGTCAAAACATATATGGTGACTGCTGAACTGGGAGAGATGAAGGAAGAAGTGAGTGAGGTGAGAGATGATGATGAAGTGAGAGACGATGGGGAGATGAGAGATGCTGGGGAGATGAGATATGATGGTGAGATGAGAGATGCTGGGAAGATGACAGATGATGGTGAAGTGAGAGATGCTGGGGAGATGACAGATGATGGTGAAGTGAGAGACGATGGGGAGATGAGAGATGCTGGGGAGATGACAGATGATGGTGAAATGAGAGATGCTAGAGAGATGACAGATGATGGTGAGATGAGAGATGCTGGGGAGGTGATCGATGGTGAGATGAGAAATGATGGTGAGATGAGAAATGCTGGGGAGATGAGAGATGATAGTGAAATGACAGAGGCTGGTAAGGACACAGACGCTGATGAAATGAACAAAATAAACAATAAAGGCGAAGACAGCTTAACAGATCACTCTAACGTCGACCGACACAGCGAAATGGACAAAAATAAAAATTCGGTGGCAGACAAGAACGCGGTCACAGGCGGCCAACACAGGCACAGAAGACTGGCCAAGCATATCGAGGAAAAGTCAACGAATGCGTATGTGAAGCTTCAGAACCCAATCCAAAGCTCTGATGCCTCACGAGATATAAGCACAGAGAGGGTGAAGTCAGGCATGGAGGTGGAGACGCTGCTTGGCCGTACCCTGAACCAGCTCAAAGAAATGGCGCAGACTGTGCTGAGGAGACACTGCGTCAAGATGGCCAACATTGAGAACCAGCTGAGGGATTTACTGAAGAAGGAAGACACACATACGCCTCTTCAAATCTCTCCTGAATGCGAGAGACACTGGCTTGCTCTTGAAGATAAACACAAAGAACTTGGTTTACAGAAAGAAGAGTTTACAAAATTCTTAAATAACTGCGTAAGAGACCTAACAAAAGTGAAGGAGTCCCCAAACTTTGAGGCTTGTGCTGAAATGATACGACATAATTTGGAAATAGAATGCAACAGGCTTTCCAACGCGCTCCCCATCTACGCTCGACGCTCGGAGATTCTGGCAGCCGTTCAAAGCAACCAAGTTTGTGTCATAATCGGTGAGACGGGATCGGGGAAAAGCACCCAGATAGCTCAGTATTTATATCAAGCTGGCCGGGGTGGTGATGGTATGATTGTATGCGTCCAGCCGAGGAAGATGGCAGCCTCTAGTCTAGCCATACACGTAGCCAAGGAACTGGGGTCCTGCGTGGGTCAGGAGGTCGGCTACAAGGTTGGTATGCTGGTACGAAGGACAAGCCTCACGAGAATTATGTACATGACAGATTACCATCTCCTTAATGAGTGCCTGAAGGACCGGAAGCTGTCCAATTACACCTGTATTATCATAGACGAGGCACACGAGCGAAACATCCACTCTGATCTCTTGCTAGGGATGATCAAGAAATGCCTGGGTGAGCGGCCAGACCTCCGGATGGTGATCACCTCCGCCACGATTAACTCTGAAGTGTTTGTCAACTATTTCAAACAGTGTCCTGTGGCACATGTGTCCGGCAAGCTGTTCCCCGTTGATGTAGAATACCAGGAAACAGACGGTGATGATCCATTTGATAATTACGTAGAAAAGGCCCTCATGAAGGCTGTCGAAGTTCATGTATCACAACCTGAGGGAGATATTCTTGTGTTTTTAACTAATCCTCAGGAGACTGAATTCTGTTGCTCAAGATTTCAGAAGATAATGGAAGGCAGGGATGTAGTTTATGCCACAACGCCTCTACGCCCACATATGACAACGGCACTGCATGGACGCCTGCAGGCAGAGGAACAGCAGAAGGTGTTTGACCCAACCCCGCTGGGCAAAAGGAAAATAGTATTCGCCACAAACTGCGCAGAAACCTCCATCACCATCCCCAACATCAGGTATGTTATCGACTGTGGCCTGGTGAAGGAGATGAAGTTTGACGCTGAGAGGAAGCTGAGCACACTGCTGGTTACCATGGTGACACAGAGCGCAGCCAGACAACGAATGGGTCGGGCAGGCCGTCTGGGTCCTGGCAAGTGCTACCGACTCTACTCTCAACGTGACTTCGAAAAAATGACTCCTGATACCGTTCCTGAGATACTTAAAGTGCACCTTGGCCGTGCTATGTTGAAGCTAATGGAACTGGGTGTTGATCCTCTGGCCTTTGATTATGTCGACACCCCATCTCCTGCCGCCATGCAGGATGCGGTCACGTCCTTGGTCCACATAGGAGCAGTGAAGGAGGGCAAAATAACCGAGGTTGGAAAGTGCATCGCGAAACTGCCTCTGGATCCGCAGTATGGGGCCTTTGTGTACGAGGCGGTGAAGGCTGGAGTGGGACTGGAGGCTATTATCATATCTGCTGCCAGTGGATTGGGGCCAGTGTTTTACAGGCACGGAACATATGAAGAGATAGACCTGGCCGATAAACACAAGATTACCTTTTGCCATGAGGGAGGCGACCAGCTAACAACTCTGAATGTGTTTAGGAAGTGGCATCAGGTGGCTGAGAGAGAGAAAGGCAGGTGGTGCGCTGAGCACTACATCAATGGCAAGGTTGTCAGAGCAATACGAGACACCACCAATATAGTCCTCAAGATACTCCAAAAAGAACTAAAAGTTAATATCAAATTTTCATTCAGTGAGCAGCAAATGGTTGATGCTAAGCTGCCTCGCCTTTTGCTTAGTGCTCTGGATATGAACTTAGGCTATTTTTTGGGCACCATGAGGGCTGGGTATATAGTGGTAGCCAAAGACCAGAGAGTTGAAATCCACCGGTCCTCAGCCCTGTGGTCCCTGGGATGTCAACCGCAGTGGATTGTTTTTGATAAGGTCTTGAAGACGTGCAGAACTTTCGCCACCAATGTTGCATCGATTCCCGAGAGTCTTGTGAAGGCGGGAGTTGAAAATGGTTGGATTGAGGAGGCAAAGAATAGAATCAGTGAAGTGTGCCAGGAAAATGTTGGACGGCAGATGTTTCGGGAAATTGTGGGTCCACGTTTTGTTGACTTTAGGAAACTTGAGAGAGGGCTGACTGCCAGCTGCCCTGATTCCATCGTTGTGGTAGAGGCGGACAGGGAAAAGAGCCAACTAAGAGTATTGGCCAGCAGCAACAACACAACACATTTGGCCAACAGCTTTGCAAAACTGGTTCCACCGCTCCGAGCAAAGTATGCAGCTGAAGCAAGCAAGGAGTCCATTGGATCAGCCACAGACCGTTCCGAGACAGCTGTCTTGGGTGCAGGAGGGTTGACACTTAACGTGCTAATGCCTGGCGAGTCCAATGACGTTCTGATAAACTGCAGTCTGGCCTTAGTCAATATGTTGTCGGAGGAGCAAGTCATACAGAAGTTCAGTCAGTATGGAAAGATCAAGCAATGCATGAAGTTCAATCGGCAACACGAGCTCTCGACATTGTGGGGGAAGGTAATGTATGAGGACCAAGAGGGTGCTGTAGCTGCAACTGACGCCACCAGAGATTCAGCTGATATCACTGCTCATCCCAACAATCGGGTCAGAACTACTTTCAGGCTTCAGTGGTGCAGGAGACCATCTCGATGCTTTGGCTATGTATATTTCGCTGAAACAAAACACTATGAAAGAGCTGTTAATTTGAATTCCATCAATATTGGAGGACAGCATGCAAGTGTGAAGCCAGACAAAGGTAAAACACCCATGTGTATTTATGTCACAGGACTTAGCAAGCTTGTAAATGAGGATGACCTCCGTGAAGCACTTGCTACAAAATTAGGCATTGATCCTGTGGAAAGTATTGATAAAGCCTATGTGATTAGGGAGAACGTGAGCCTCAACTGTGTCTTCCTTCAAATATACAGGGATATTCTGATGGAAAAGATCAGAGAGTTTTCTGAGGAGGAAAACTTTCACCTTGAAATAAAGAGTCCACGCTCAGACACGGACATTAACTACTTGGCGTATTGCTCCTTTACAAACCGTGATCAAGGTTATGCAGCTTGTGCTGCTATAGACCAGACCTTGTTATTAAATGGGCACACTGTATCAATGAAACCTGACCTACACAGCTCCATGCTGATTCAAAAAGATGTGTTCCGCCAGCATGAAGAGGAAATTGAATGTCAGCTGGAGGAAATCCCAAGAAATCTGATATCTGTAAAGCGCAAGACACTTCGGAATGGAAACTTAGCTCTGGATCTCCGCAGCCAGAGTGCGGCAGCGTTGGCTCAGGCTCGATCAAACCTACAAGAGGTGACAAGGGGTGAGGTGGTGGAATATAAGAGACCAGAGATGATGACACTGCTGTCGCGTGAGGGTCGACATGCACTGCAGGACATTATGGATGAAACTCAGACTTCAATAATACTCGATGATCGAGTTATGACTGTGTCCATCCACGGTACTAAGGCTCACAGACAGGCAGCCAGAGAACAAATTGAAGAGTATATTCAGCAGCTGTCCAAAAGAAACTTTATGGATCTGGAGCTGATTGAAGCAGGCAAACCGGCTGGTGTTATGAAAGCCCTCATGGTGAAGTATCAGACTAACCTTACTGGGCTGATGACTGACACGGATCTGTCGGATGTCAAGCTGGATCACAAGCGTCATCGACTGAGGCTGTACGGATCACAGGAAGCCATTGGTAAAGCCATGGATTTGGTCAGGGAGGTTATTACGAGTCTGTCACTGGATGGATCTCTGACACATGATGCTGGTGCCCCAGTATGTGTGACCTGCCTCTGTCCTATTGAACCCAAGGACCTGTATCGCTTAGAGTTCTGTGGCCATGCCTACTGCAGGGAGTGTGTCCGCCCACAAGTGAGCCTCGCCATTACAAATAAAGAATTCCCCATTGAGTGTGGAGATGAAAATTGTTCTGCCAAGTTTGTCTGGAGAGATTTCAAAAACTTTTTCCAGCTGGCACACATAACCCTGCCTGAACTGGTGAGTGCATCGGTCAACGCGTATGTCAGCATGAACAGAACTACTCTCCGCTACTGTCTGACCCCTGACTGCCCAGCTGTCTACCGCATAACACAGACAGGACAGCTGTTTGAGTGTCCTGAGTGTGACGTCAAACTGTGCACCAGCTGTCACACTGAGTACCACGATGGCCTCTCCTGTGCCGAGTTCCAGGAATTCTGTGAGCGGAAAGAAGATGGCGTACTGGAGTGGATGAACAGCGACACCACGAACCGGAAAAAATGCTCCAACTGCGACATCCACATCGAGAAGGAAGGCGGCTGCAATGTGGTCAGGTGCCCGGGCTGCAAGAAGGTCATTTGTTGGGTGTGTATGCAGAGTTCTGACACTGACAAGGAATGCTATCAACATATGTATAAGCTCCACGGTGACTTCTACTAGCACCTGTTTCATACACTTCTCGGTTCACTTTCACCTGATGGAACTGGCCAAGAAAGCTATTAACAGCTACAACACACCTGTCTAGCAGCAAAACTCATCCCTTTTCTGTCCAACTCTCTAATGCAAAAAGTTAGCCGTTACCCGCAGTCCTTCGTGTATACAACAGGTCAACTCTGGAACCGTCCTCCTCTGTCTGCATTTCCTACCGCCTGTGACCTCCTGTCTTAAATGTACTGCGTCCAGGCATCTCAAAATGAACGCAGCTTGAATTTGGCTCTACGTTGTTTGTTTTTGTTTTTTCTTTAAGGGAACAGTTTTGTGGCTTCTGGCCTTGGGTTCCTTCTTCCTTGAACACACACACACACACACACACACACACACACACACACACACACACACAGAGGGAGAGATCGCTGGGTCGCTCCAAAACAAAAATACTTATTCATGGTTGCATAAAATTCCATGACTCTTAGTTATGGGGTAGGAATGAGTCTCCTTGGTTACTATTTTGCATCCACCCAGCACTTCTTCGTGACTAGCATCGTATTCTAGCGTTTGCACTCGTAAAATCAATTTTTATTTACCAGTGTGCGTAAAATTAAAGCCTACAGTCATGAAATACGGCAGGAATGAGTCTCCTTGGTTACTAGTCAATATGGAAATCTTGCGAATCAACCCCTGCCCACTTATATATGAAATTCTTGGGCATATAAGACTTAGGAAGCTTCGCAACACCCATTCCTCAGCGATTTATTTTGCATGTCGAAACATCTGTCTATCTACTGCCAGACGCCTTATTTCACTACTCTCCCCCCAGGTCACACACTCCTCTCTCATATACCTCTCCATTCCTTCCCTTCATCGCATCCTCGGCCTCCCCCTCCTCGATACTTACAAGAGGATATTGAAGCACAGAATAAATTGCTCAGAAGGAGGTGTTAAGCAACCCTAAGACTACTTAATATACGGAGTGGTGCACACATAACGCCATCCTCAGTCATTTTTTTTTTACACGCCTCAGTCAGCGTTATCAATGTCTATCCTGCAGCATTTAGTCATCTCCTACGCCTATTTCCACGCCCACACCAGCATAGTGAGCAAGCACTCCCCACAACACACAAGGTGAATGTCAGGTGCAGTGGCATTAATGGATCCCCCTTCCCTATATTAAACAGTTCTGTAATGTTAATAAACTTCTTTTTAATCCAATGTTTTTACTTAATATCCTACAGTGCCTTATATCCCATTAGAGCGAGCTGAAAACAATGCCCTGGGTGTGTCATGTGTACTAATCCCCCTAAAGTACGTAATGTGCACTAATCCCCCTAAAGAAATGTGTACTAATCCCCCTAAAGTTTTTTTTTTTTTTTTTTTTTATGTGTCCGACTCTGAGCATAGGCTTTACAGCCTGCTATCAAGGCCCAGCCGTCCTCCTACAATCTACATGTCACCACTTCGGCGCTAACACCCACCGTCCATATTGAATACATGCTAGGGCTGTCTCATACAGGACTGGTGTATTGGTATTAGCGGGGTTATTTTTACGACATGTCGGCGGGTCTTCTGGTAGATCAGTAAAGCCTGATTTAATGAAATTCAAATCCTAAAGTAAGTGTACTAATCCCCCTAAAGTATGTCATGTGTACTAATCCCCCTAAAGTAATGTGTACTAATCCCCCTAAAGTATGTAAGTATGTAATGTCCTGTACTTATCCCCTTAAAGTATGTAATGCCCTGTACTTATCCCCTAAAGTATGTAATGTCCTGTACTTATCCCCTAAAGTATGTAATGTCCTGTACTTATCCCCTAAAGTATATGTCCTGTACTTATTTCCCTAAAGTATGTAATGTCCTGTACTTATCCCCCTAAAGTATGTAATGTCCTGTACTTATCCCCCTAAAGTATATAATGTCCTGTACTTATTTCCCTAAAGTATGTAATGTCCTGTACTTATCCCCCTAAAATATGTAATGTCCTGTACTTATCCCCCCTAAAGCCGTAGCCCGCAGAAGAGAGCAAGGAATTAAACTCGCGTCCTTCCAGCTCCGCGCCACAAGAGCTAACAGCCACAATACCCGGTGTGGAAATAGGATGTGTGGGTGTGTTCGTCGGTCCTCCTGGGAATAACAGGTGCCGAAACCGCTACACACACACACACACACACTCCTCTTCCCTCCACCTCCTTCCCTCCCTACCTGCTCCTTCCCTCCCTCCCTCCTCCCTCCATGTCTCTCCGTCCAGTGTGTTCACCTCTGCAGCACCGTTCACAGAAGTAAGCTCACCCTGTTCTTCGTTCTTCAATAAAGCTAAGTTATAACACTGATTTTACTCTGTTCATTTTATCTTGGCATAAAACTGCCTTCCTTCCATTTGAGTGAGGTTAGGACGCTTACTAAACACCTCATCCTTTGCGATTTATTTCTTTTCTCCTCCCTTACTATTTTTGTGTGTTATTCATGCAATCTATGTTGATGCTGGAAAAGATACGAAGCAAAGAAGTGGATGTTAATGGGTAGCTTGTAAAATAAATCACTAAGGAAGAGGTGTCAGGGAGCTTCACTTGTTTATTTCTGATTCTGCTTCCTTACTATATTCTTGTGTGTTATTCATGCAATCTATGTTGATATTAAAAAAGATAAGCAAAGAAGTGGATGTTAATGTGTAGCTTGGAAAATAAATCGCTAAGGAAGGGGTGTTAGGGAACTTCGTTAAACTGATGACAATACGGACGATGCTAGTCACGAAGAAGTGCTACGTAAAGGATATATAGTCACAGTCTTTTTCTGCCACTGAGCTACGTGAAATAAGCTGCAAAAGGACGAAAATCTGGCCAAAGTTAAGGTGAAAGGAATACGATTACAGTCACGAAGAAGTGCTACTCTGTTCACTGTACTTGGCCTAAAATTGCCAGCCCTCCATCTTGATTTAGGTCCGTATCTCGTTGGTTAAAAGATTCCCAAACACCTCTTCCTCAGCGATTTATTTTTAGGATCCGGTCGGGCAATATCGCTTTGCACTTTGCCTATAAATAGTATGGCGATTTCTGAATGACTTAAGTAACGCAAAAGACGATATAAGCAAAATAAATTGCTTAGGAAGAGGTGTTAGGGTGATATTTGAATTACTTTAATACAAAAGACGATATATGCAAAATGAATCGCTTAGGATGAGGTGTTGGGATGATATTTGAATGACTTAAGTAACACAAAAGACAAGCAAAATAAATCGCTTAGGAAGAGGTGTTAGGGCGATATTTGAAAAACAACACAAAAGACGATATGAACAAAATAAACCGCTTTGGAAGAGGTGTTATGGAGCTTCCTTTTGCGACGAAAATAAGAGCTTTAGATTAACACTAGAATATGATGCTAGTAACGAAGAAGTGCTATGGAAAGAATGCAGAGCCGCGAGAAATGAGAGAGAGAGAGAGAGAGAGAGAGAGAGAGAGAGAGAGAGAGTACACCATTATACCCTAGTCACAAATAAAGGTG
>JAGKTI010009629.1:13057-30490 GCA_018397915.1 Birgus latro
CGCTTTGTACTTTGCCTATAAAGAGTATGGCGATTTCTGAATGACTTAAGTAACACAAAAGACGATATAAGCAAAATAAATCGCTTAGGAAAAGGTGTTAGGGTGATATTTGAATTACTTTAATACAAAAGACGATATATGCAAAATGAATCGCTTAGGATGAGGTGTTGGGATGATATTTGAATGACTTAAGTAACACAAAAGACAAGCAAAATAAATCGCTTAGGAAGAGGTGTTAGGGCGATATTTGAAAAACAACACAAAAGACGATATGAACAAAATAAATCGCTTTGGAAGAGGTGTTATGGAGCTTCCTTTTGCGACGAAAATAAGAGCTTTAGATTAACACTAGAATATGATGCTAGTAACGAAGAAGTGCTATGAAAAGTGCTATGAAAAGAATGCAGAGCCGCGGGAAGTGAGAGAGAGAGAGAGAGAGAGAGAGAGAGAGAGAGAGAGAGAGTAACGGTGTGTGTGTGTGTGTGTGTGTGTACCGTTATAGGAACCTTACTCTTCCCAACTACTTCCAGCTGACAGTGATGGTGGTATTTAATAGTAGTAGTAGTTGTAGTTGTGGTGGTAGTAGTAGCAGTAATAGTAGTAGTAGTAGTAGTAGTAGTAGTAGTAGTAGTAGTAGTAGTAGTAATAGTAGTAGTAGTAGAAGTAGTGGTGGTAGTAAAAGTAGTAGTAGTAGTAGTAGTACGAGGTGGAGGAGGAGGAGGAAGTGAAGTGTTCCATTTGCAATCTATGTATTAATCAATGAACCGTAGGAAGCAAGAGTTTATACGAGAATAACAGAACAAATAATGCTGAGAAAGAAATCGTTTTGGCAGTGGTTGTGGTTGTGGTGGGTGTGGTTGTGGCTGCGGTTATTGTTGTTGTGGTGATTGTGGCTGTAATGGTTCTGGTTGCAGTAGCCTAGTTGTGTTGGTGGATGTGGTTGTTGTGACTAGCTGTGGTGGTTGTGGTGATTCCTGGGTGCTGTGGCTGTGGTTATGGCTGTGGTGGCAGTGTTTGTAGTTATGGTTGTGGTGGCAGTGGTTGTGGTTTTGGCTGTGGTTGTGGAGGTGAGTGAAAGATAAAAGAGACGTGCTATACAAAGCCCTCTATCCAAGCTAACTTAGAAATCATCGCTATATCCCAACAGATGCGTTTTGTGGTGGTGGCTGTGGTAGTGGCTGTGGCTGTGGTGGTGGTGGACAGTGAGGCAGGCTTCTCCCTACCTGAAGCGGGGGACAGACTACGTAAATTGCAGGTAAGATGAACATTAATTAGTTATATTAGGAAAACTGGATGCGCTAACCTGCAGACATCCCCCCAGAATTTTAAGTCATGTATAACTGGCCATGTGGAGAGGATGGAGAGTGAGAGACTAACTTGGAGTGTATGTAAGGTGGAGGGGGAGAGGGAGGGAAGACCGAGGATGAGATGGAGGGATGGACAGGTATGTGAGAGAGGGGTGTAAACTACGGGAGGGCAGCGAAATGGCAGGGGACAGAGCGACATAGAGGCGATATGTTTGTGGCCACCCCTTACCAGGTTAGGGGAGAGAGAGAGAGAGAGAGAGAGGGAGAGAGAGAGAGAGAGTAGAAACTGCTTAGTGATGGCGTTAACTAATGCTCTCAAATCACAAACAGGAAAAACTATCAAAGCTGAACGAGAAGCCACCAGAAGCAAAACACCACGAAGGCCTGTCCCCGCAGCACATCACGAAAACATGGACGCAATGGATGGACATGTCGACGATAGCCCACACTGACCCCGGGAAGCCTGCACTGAAGCCCGTACTATCGCTGGCCTCCCCTGTGGATAAACTACACGCCGTTAGGAACAAGCTGGTGCAGAGAATCGTACAGGAGGCCAGGCTTCTCCCATCCAATAACCAGTCTATTATTTCCATCGCCTTCCTTGCCTTCGGGGTCATCTTGTTCGACGTTCTGGGTGACGCCATGTTTGGGGGGACTAATAATGTCTTGGGAGCACTCAGTGGAGGACGTACCCCCTTTGACTCCCACGCCAGAGAGACGCTTCTGCCTGGGTTGGGGCTCTTTGGGGATAACCTTAATAACCTAGCGGAAGTAGCCCTTAACATGATCACCATCTATCTCTACAGGTAAGTTACAGGTGTTTTGGTTCCCTAACACCTCCTCCTCACCGGTTTATTGTGATTCTCCTGTTACTATATTTTTGTGTGTTATTCATGCAATCTCTCATTAAAAAGATATTAGAATGTTAATGCCTAGTCTGGAAAATAAATCTACAGAGAGGAAAGCCCTGACTGTGGGGAGCGTCTTCTGTGTGAGTCCAACCAGCAGGCAGTAAGTCGTGGTTTGCTGGACTCCCTCGTAACCTACATCAGCGGCTTCCTTGTCTCTTTCTTCCTGCATGAGGCACCGCTGTCACGGAACCTGCAGGCCATGAGGGCGGGCAGGAAGGGGCAGAACTGTATTGAGCTGTACCCGCGTTGTTCCATCACACTCTGACGTACCAAGGACAACACAGAATAGGAAAGATACACACAGGTCGCTACGTCTGTCTTGAAGGAAGGGCTTCGGGGCAGTTATAAAGTAAAATTGAGTACGAAACGGGGTCCAATCGCCAGCTTGGGGTAAACGTCTAGGTAAGGTGGAGGATGGGGGTGACTACGTATGAAGGGACTTAGGGGTAAACAGTTAAACATATCGGTGTCGTGTTCTGAATGTTTAATGACTGTCTCCTTCCCTAGCACTAAAGTTAACCGATTTAGCCTCATGAAGTGGGCTAAACTCACCAGAAAAAGGGCACTATGTTCCTCAATAAACACAAACTCTCACACTCTGGTTTCACTGATCCCTAAACCACATGCCGGGTTGTCCAAACATTGACCTGCTTTTTGTAATTGATATGGTGAATATTCCTGTCATCACATTCATCACTGTCACCACCATCGTTATCATCATCATCATCACCACCGCCACCATCACCATCTTCATCATTGCCACTATCATCGTTATCATCATCACCATCATCATCTAGTGTGATGAAAGTCCTGCCCTCACAATGTCACCACTCCTTTCAGCTATTCATCATCATAATCATCATCATTAACATCATCTCGTATGGTCAGTACAAAGCTCTACCCCCACAATGAAGAGAGAGAGAGAGAGAGAGAGAGAGAGAGAGGAGGGGACGTAGAGAATATAAAAACAGTTTCGTTAGAGAGAAAACTGATGTCCATAAGAGAAAATGTAAATAATAAAGGGGTGACTTGGCTATTGGTTAACATCAAGTACTAGGCTTTTATTTTTATTTATTTTTCATGCAAGGAAGAAGCCCGCAAAATTGTTCCCTCCAAGAAAAACAAAAACAAGATAATACTTACTGCAACTGCCTAACCCCCCCTATCCCACGAGGGGAGGACACAGTGAATGTAGTCATCTTGGCTTATACGTCTCCCTAACACCTCCTCCTTAGCTGTTTATTTTTGGATATGGCTGGTTAATAATCATTTGTCATCAGAGTATGGCGATATTACACTGACTTACGTAACACGACGAAGGAGAGTAAGATATATGCAAAATAAATCACTTCAGAAAAGGTGTGAGGGAGCTTCCTTAACCGACGAGAATACGGGTCATTGTACAGAATGTGTGATGTTGCTTTTGCTTGGATTTATTTATTTATTACTCATTTTTTTGGGGGGGAGGGGGGATTCCTGCAATGTGTAATGAGGAAACAAGACACAAGTGATGCTCAAGATCCATATTCGTTTCACATCATCCATCCCCTCACCTGCATTTAGTTTCTTTTTTGAACTACCACCTCCTCCTTATTCTCCTCCTACTCCTCCTCCTTCTTCTACGGCTTCTCCTGTTCCTCCTCCTCCTACTCCCTCTTCTTCTACTCCTTGTCATCCTTCTACGCCTCCTCCTTCTTCTTCTACTCCTCCAATATACTCCTCATCCTCCATAAGTATTTCACCATGCAATAGCTTGGACATATTCTTATTCCACGATCCACTTTCAAATAAAGGAAGGATATGCATTTACGCGCCAAAGGTTTATCGCCAAGAGTGGTGATTACGTGCATGAAAAGCCTGATGTGTGTACGGTAAATAACACTTCCCCTGATATTCTCATTTCAATATGCCCGACAAACTACTTTCACATTTAACTTGCCTCTCTACCTGTTAATGAACCTATAATAATAATAATAACATAATGAAACTCGGCCCTTCTCAACCTTCATCATTCTCCCGACATCACAAAATACATGGGCAATAGCCTCCTGAACACAAAAATAAAGCTTCACTACCATCATAAAAACTATTGACGGCACCTATAGCAGCTTACCAAATATACCGTACCTTCGCAAAAAACTTTCCACAGACCTTCTCTGTCCACTTTGTCGTATGCTTTTTCCAGATCCATGAATGCCATAAACACCTTATGGTCCTTCTCACAAGCCTTCTCTGCCGTCTCACTGAAAATATTTAATCCACACATCCTCTGCCACTCCTAAATTTAAGCCATCCTGTTCATCACTCACTAGGACTTCCAATCTCTCTCTTGCTTTATAATAAATCTTCCATATACCTTCCCACCACACTCAATAAACTTGTGCCACGATAATTCTTGCACTCACTTCGCTCACTTTTATTTTTGTACAGGGGTAGAGTCACAGCCTTTTTCCACTCTGCTGGCACAGTTTCACGCATCCATGCCTTCTTATATATCTCCAACAAGCACTTCATTCCACTCTCTCCACTGCACTTAATCATCTCTGCATACACCTCATCAACCCCAGCTGCTATCCCATTTTTCAGCCGCTTCACAGCACTCTTCGCCTGTGAGGGTGTCATGTCTCCTGGCACTGCATTCCTTCTCTACAACCCCCCCAGAACCAATCATGTTTACAGCCGCTCTGCTCTCTCTATTCCCATTCATCAGGCTTTCAAAATATTCCTTCCATCTGGTCCCTACTTCATCCCCGTGGGTTAATAATCTACCACCTACATCCTTCACACCATCTCATTCTTTCCGCCTTCACATTTCCGCACCTCTTTCCAGAATAACCTATTTTCAGAGTACAGTAGTTTGTATTAATTTTTCTTCCTAGATCATCATTTACCTCCTTTTTCCTCTTCACTGGTCTCTTTACGCGCTTCTTGCCTTCAATATATTCAGTTATTTCAATGGAACCCCTGTCCTGTAACCACTTTAAGAACCTCATCGTCCCACCATGCCGTGCCTTTCTTTTGGACGTGAAGATCAAAATTTCTGCAAGGATATTGGCTGATGTGCATTTTGGGAGGGAGGGAGGGGGGGGGGGGCGGGGCTTCACCAATGGACTTACCTTGATGACAGGGTCTGGGAAAGGAAAATATGGCGAATACTGCGACTGCCAACACTAATAAATAATCCTGAAGCTTAGAAGGTTAACTTGGATATATTTTGATTACGATATGGGTGAGTTTTAAATGATTTAGCGTTGAAGTGGTTGACAGCCTGCTACCCTACCTCGCCGACAATAAAATCAATTCATTTCACCCTTATTTGCGAGCAAGAGATTAACAAATAGCACTCACCAAACTCTGAGATGTGCGCCCCCAAACTGGCCATCCCAAATCCATCCAAAACACGGGTCTGATGAGTTTTTTGCAGCAAGAAACGCAACACAAACAAAATGGACTCCGCGCCAAAGCCATAGTGAAGGGGTGACAAACCTAAAATGTTTGGTCCAAATTTTTGTATATCCGTAAATGCAACATAATAATTAGAAAATCTAAATAAGTATAGGAAAATGCAGCTTTAAAATGATTAGGCTCAAATACTTGTTCTTCCGGTTTTTATTACCCAATTATAATTTTCATATCTAAACGAATGGAAGAGGTATGAAACTAATGAAAAGCTAAAAGGGAATATGTTATAACGGTAGCCTAGGGGCATATACCGTGGATTCATAGACAAGATGGCCAAAAAACCTGAAAATATGAATAATGGAACTGCCAGGAGGAGATGGGACTATATTTGAGAGAGAGAGAAATAATCTGTAGATCTCTTACCTCATTTTAAAAGGGATTCTGAAGTTGCCACTCAAGTATCCTTCCTTGCCTCTAAAGCCTGCCCTGAAGACCTTTATATTATATACTTGGATCCTCAATTCTCCCTTCCTCTAAGCAGAATAACGGCAGAAATAGTCTTGAAATTATTGCTATGGGACATTTATTCTTACATGACCAAAATCCCTAGCCCCCTTCAGCTCATTTGATGGCCAAGCATAGTCAGATTGGGATTAAATTGACTAGTTACCAAAGGGATTCCTACCTCATACCCGAAGCACAGTGAATTTCATGTCCAGTTCCATCAGAAAAGACTCATAACCAAGGAGACTCATTCTACCTTATAACTAACATGAAATCTGATACAAATTTAATACAATATCAAAATATTTCAATTGTGGGAATGGCCTGGTTGTGTTAGGTAAAATATAAGTAAATAAATAAAGTGCCTGCATAATTCAGGGCTAACACAAAAAGCATCAGTATTAATAGGATGATTTATTTATAGCAAGGAAGGCTGTACATTTTCCAAAACAATACTGAGGGTGAACCCACCAACACAACACAACCACACCCAACACATAAATAAATACAAAAATAAACGGATTCCAGATACACTCAGAGGTCATAACGTGGTATAGGAGGCTTCATGGCAATTTTTTCCAAGAGGTTTATTCTGTATATTACACCTTCAGAGGGAGGCTGCCAGAGATCGAGAAGCACAGAGAGCCACCATTAGGTGACCAAGACTGACGCATGCAAGGGCACTGGAGCCTTTATAAATTATACTGTACAAACATACTTCAAATCATTTCATGAGTGGATGGTAGAGGGATGCCTTCATGTGGTGGCAATGATGTAACAGGGCGGTGGAGCTGCCTGGTTACACAAACATCCCTCAACTCCCTCCCTATCTGCCAAAAAGGGGCTTGGCGAGGAACATGACAACTTCAGCCTGTAGTCCACTGGGTTTACATTAAGACGAACCATCATTAACAATAATTTCTCACGTTACCTTCGTGTCAAAATTCTTTACATCAATATTGAATGAAGAAAAATAAGGTGTAATATGCAAAATAAACCACTATGGGACAGGTGTCAAGTAATCTCCAAGGCTATTACAATACGGCCTGAGCCAAATCCCTGTTGCCCTGGAAGATTCTGTAGCGTCTTAAAAATTTTCTTAAGGAGTTACATAAATCTACAAGAAGTCAATGGGAACACAGCTGCTATACCCTTCACTCAGATGATGTATTTTTATTTCACTTCTGTTATCTGGTGTATGGATTCTTTTTTTAACCTTTGATTTGTTTTTCCTTCCTCTGTTCATCTTGTTAAAAAAAAATAACAACAGTAATAGTAACAATAATAATAATAATAAAAGTAATAATAGTAATAATTTAATGGTAATAATAATCCATCCATCCATCTTCCATTCCTATGTTGTCCCATGAGGAGTGTAGGAGCCCAGGGCTAGGCAAGTTGGTCCTGACATTTAAGATGAGAGTTTATATCCAAGTAATAATAATCATCATCATTGTAAGTAATAATAATAATAATAATAATAATAATAATAATAATAATAATAATGATAATAATCTGGCATTTTGTAACACCTATGATCACCAACTTGTTGTTGTTGTAGGCTGAAATTATCCTTCCCCTGCATTCAACCATTCTCCTTTTGGGATGGAAGGGGTTAGTTAAGGGACATTCATATTACCCAGCAGTGGAGCCACCCTATTACATCGGTGCCACCACATGAAGGCTTCCCTCTCAGCACATTAGCAAGAATAAAACGAATATCATGTCAGGCAGAGCAGGCTAGGTGTTCATCCCTGCCAACCTCCTCAACACATAGTATGCCTAAACCACAATTTTTTTTTAATGACAGAAGGATGCCTTCACGTGATGGCACTGATATGACAGGAAGGTGCAGCTGCCCAGTTATGCAACCAATTCTCTTCCTATCCCCCAAAAGGAGGATGGGGGACTGCAGATGAAGAGAAATTTTAGTCTATGGTCTACCAGTTTCACATCTAAAAGAGCCTTGAACTCCAACCATCATGATCTCTTCTCTTTCTTCCTCCTCTTCCTTCCTTCATTTTTCTCCTTTCCTTTCCTTTTCTCTCATCCTCTCTTCTCTGTTTCATCTCTTCTCTCCTCATTTTTCTCTGCCCCTTTCCTTTTCTCTCATCCTTTCTCCTCTTTGTTTCATCCTCTTCTCTTTACATTTTTCTCCTCTCCTTTCCTTTTCTCTCATCCTGTCTTTTCCTCTTTCTTCCCTCCTTACTTCTTCTCCTTTCCTTTCCTTTCCTCTCATCCCCTCTTCTCCTCTTGTTCCCTTCCATCCTCCACTACCCTCATAATCTTCCCTCCTCTCCTTTCTTCCTCTCCCACCACCAGACATTTTATCTAACAATCGTAAAATCAAAAACCCATCACAAAAATAAAAATAAAAATCCATCACCAGAGCGAACTGTGTAATATATCAAAGTCTACGCAGACCTGCACTTGATGTCTTAGAAAAAAAAAATGTCATGTCTTTAGTACAAATAGTGTACATTTTTAACATTGTTACAACTCACACTTGTACACAGTTTCTCATAATACAGTAGTGTACATTTTTACAACTCACACACCTGAACAAATTCTTCATCTCACTCATTACCACCTATACAAAGAAATATCACAATTATTCATGACAAAAATCCATACAGCCTCAAAAAATCAAAACAGTCAAAATCAAAATAGTCACATCTCTGCATATGGCAGTCACACCTGTATACAAATTTTCATCTCATTCATTACCACCTGTACAAAGAAATATCACAATTATTCATCACAAAAATCCATACAACCTCAAAAAATGAAAATAGTCAAAATCGTTATAATCGCATCTCTGTATATGGCAATCACACCTGTATATAATTTTTCATCTCACTCATTATCACCTCTACAAAGAAATATCACAATTATTCACAACAAAAATCCATGCAGCATCAACTCAAAAATCCAAAAAAGTAAAAATTTTAATAGTTACATCTTTGTATATGGTACGTCACTCCAAATTACTCCTTTGAGGTGTAGGGTACTGAGGCTAAGGTAGTACAGTACACGTGGGTCCTGCTGTATGAGGATCCACTACACGAGAAACCAATGACACAAGAAACCAATGATAGGGAGAAACCAATATAAGAAACCGATACAAGAAACCAATTATTGTACTGTTTTAGCCAAGTCAAAGGAGATGGACAATTTAAATATCTGGAAATTATCTGTATCAAAAAGTTAGTATCTTTGATGATTAGGTGGACGTGCAGTGCGTCCCTGCATGCAAGGCCTGGAGGGGCTGGGTTTACAATGGAAGAGTTGAGAGGTAGGATGGAACTGGGGTGTATTGGTGTTGTGATGAGGAGGGGTAGATTGAGATGGTTTGGGCATGTGGAGAGGATGGGAGATGATAAGTGGGTGCAGAAAGCGAGAAGCATTAATACTGGGGGTGGGGTTGCAAGGGGTAGACCAAAAAAGACCTGGGTCATTAAGTGTGACCTCAGGGTTAAGGGACTGAACAGAGAGGCTGCCATAGATCGAGCAGCATGGAGAGCTGCCATTAGGTGGCCAAGGCCGATGCATGCATGCATGTTGAAGCCTTGAAAAACGAAATGAAACATGGAGTTCTACGTGTTATCCTTTAAAAAATTTAAATCATCACCATGCATAACACAAACAGTAATTATAACACCTCCATCTATAACTATAACACGATCTGGTAATATCACGTATCAAAAAGCTAAATATTTTCATCACATGGATTTCTGCTGTGCTATCCTTTCAAAAATTCAATTAATAACCAAGCATAACACTCAAAAATGGTAATTATAACACTATCTGGTTATTTCCTGTATCAAAAAACTATATATCTTTGTTACATGGATTTCTGAGTACTGTCCATTCAAAAAATTTAAATTATAACCATACATAACACAAACACACTTATTACAACACCTTCTCTACATACCTAACTGCTCACACAACCTTTTCCACAAACCACCATACTTATCATTCTTCAGGTGTACAGTATACTGTATAATCAAATAAATTATCTAAATATGTTTTCCATGAGAATAACACCATATAACACTTTCTGTATATATAAAAGATCATACCAAAATCTTCCCCATGATCCAAATTTTTAACAGGTTTGAAAATTCGTCACATTAATAATTTCATATAAGTAAAGTCTGTCCATTACCTTTTATATCACAACACTAAAAAATCAAATACCTGTAATAATAAACAGAGCCTGTTCTTTCAAATTAAAAACTCTGAATACTGTAGTAATAATAATAATAATAATAATAATAATAATAATAATAATAATAATACGGACATAAACCTCTCAGTAATTTCAAAACATGAGTTAACATACAGCCTTTCCTATCACCTGACGAGGCTATAAAATCTCTCATAATTATAATAATGATAATAATAATAATAATCCTCTGCACTGCCCTCCCTGCCACCACAGACAGCCACATGTTTAAGACTGTACATGTAAAAATTCAACACCAATTCTGGGATCTCTATCATGATATGCCCCGTCTCTCTCTCTCTCTCTCACACGCACACACAACACACACCCAGGACCCACATCTAGTCTTTCCCTTCCTTAAATCTACCCTCATTCTACCTTACACCTACCCTCAAACTACCTTACCATCTACCACACACAACCTGACTAGTCTACTGCCTCTGTGGACTCAACCAGAACCCTAACACCTCTTCCTTAGCTATTTATTTTGCTTATTATACATTTCTGTCCTCTTCTGTGTTACTTCAATAAGAAAATTAGATCAACTTGCAGGATACAAAAAAAAAAATCACTAAGGAACAGGCGTTAGGGAGCTTCCTCATCACACGAGAATATGACCCTTAGTGTCATCACCTAGAGACTCCCTAACACCTCTTCTTTAGTGATTTATTTTTGGATAAGGCTGGTTAATATCCTTCTGTATGTTATTTATGAGGAGTATGGAAATATTGGAAGGATTTATGTAGCATGGAAGAAGGCAGCAAGGTGTAATAAACAAAATAAACCACTTAGGAAAAGGTGTTACAGACCTGCAGAGACTAGGTTCACATCTGTATTCTCCCTAACACCTTTTCCTAAGCAATTTACTTTGCTAATTATATCTTATTCTGGTCCACATTCTTGTCAATTGAGGAAGCTTCCTAACACCTTTTCCCAAGTGATTTAGTTGGTTTATTACACCTTACTGTCCTCTTCTGTGTTACATAAATCCTTCCACCATCATCATACTGAATAAATAATGTACAACAGGATATTAACCGGCCATATCTAAAAATAAATAGCTAAGGAAAAGGTGTTGTGGAACTTTCTTAACCAATTAAATATGAGCCCAGGTTAGCTACAACAACAACAACAACAACAACAACAGTGTAAGATGATGTATAAAAATGGGCTGCAAATAACAGGATATAATACACCAAATAAACCACTAAGGAAGAGGTGTTAAGAGCCTTCCTGACCCCACGCAAATAAGTACCAATGTGTGACCAATACATACATAAAAACACACACATACACACACATAATGCTCTCTCTCTCTCTCTCTCACACACACACACACACACAATGCTATCTCTCTCTCTCTCTCACATACACACACACACTATAAAGGGTTTTTCCTATCTTTATACAAAAGGACTTAACATCAACATCTCTAATACAGTATAATAAATAGTTGTATCTTCCTATTTACACTTAACGAGGGAGATGGTCGTCTTCTCGGTCTAGATTAAGCCCTCGAACAGGACTCGTTTGCCCCTTCAGTACAATGATGGTCTCTTCTGTTGCTGTTGTTGTTGTTCTTGTTGCCATCTTATTGTTTTTGTTCCGGAAGAAAATTTATATACTCAGGAAATTATCTTTGTCTTGTATTAATTTCTCTTATTTTATTCAAGGGGAAATATTTGCAAACTGAGGGAAATAGAGAGAGAGAGAGAGAGAGAGAGACAAAAAGAAAACATTCCCCTTGTAGCAGTATATTTATCTGAACAAATTAGACTTAACCCAGAAATAATAATAATAATAAAATAATAATTATAATAATAACAAAATAGGCCATCACTGTACTAAAGGAGCATTAATAAAGACAAAAAATAAAGTACAATATGGGCATGTCAGACAGCAGACATTAAAGGCCGAGTCCTCCACTATGAAGGATATGTGTATGGAAGGTGTATTGCTGCCACCACCTCTAAACCTACACCCTAGAATGTGAGAAATATGCAAAGTTGGTGGAGAAGGAGGAGGAGGAGTGGTGGTAGTGGTTGTACTAGTAGGAGGAGGAGGAGGAGGAGGAGAATAGTGGTTGTAGTAGTAGTTGTAGGAGTTTTTGTTGTAGTAGTAGTAGTAGTAGTATATATTTGTTGTAGCCCTGGGTTCATCTGAAATGTAAACCAAGTGGACTGCAGGTCTACACTGATATCCTCCTGCAGTCCACCATCCTCCTTTAGGGGGATAAGGAAGCAGTTGAGGGACATCTGTACAGCCAGGCAGTTGAACTGCCCAGTTATATCAGTGCCACCACATGAAGGTACCCCTCTCCAGCACCAATATGCCAGCAAATATGAGTTGAAACTGATGCTCTATGTGTAATACCTAGCTATCCAGGTGCTATATATATTTTTAAGCCACTAATCCACAGGGGCAAGCAACATCATCCACCATCATTAGAAAAGTGGTCTGGAGTGTAATCTATTTTTTTTAATGCAGGGAAGAAGGAAGCGAAGGCCAGAAGTCTGCAAGATTGTTCACTCCAAGAAAACTAAGAACAGGATAATAGACAGCCAAATTCAAGATCCGTTCATTTTGAGATGCCTGGACACACTGCGCTGAAAAGTCTGGAATTGTTAGGCAGTAGGATCTGTACATGAACGGAATATCTCTCTCTGTCACTGGGGAAGTGATATGCTGCCACCCACTCCTCATACAGTGCATGTGAAGGGCTTTTTGGAGTGCAGGGTGAGAATGCATGTTGGCAATTGCTTGAGTGGCTGTGTCTGTGAGCGAGTCATTACTATATCACCATTCAAACCTCGACTGGATGAGAATATAAGTGAATGCATCCAATGATCTGTTATGCCATTCTCTTAAATGCAACCATAATCTAACGTCCAGGGTAGGGTTGCGAGAGGCAGACTGAAAAAGACCTGTGACAAGGTCAGAGAGTGTGATGTCAGGGATAAAGGACTGAATGGGGAGGCTGCCTGAAATGAGCAGAGGGGAGAACTGCCATTAGGTGACCAAGGCCAACACATGCAGGCTGGAGCCTTTACAGATGAAATGAAAAGATAAAGTTTATTCCTCCAAGTTATAACCCAACTCCAACTCACATTTACTGTCATTCTGCTTCTTCCTTCATGTTACTACTCTACTCCAACTCTCATCTTCTGTTGCTTATTTCTGGTGCTTGTTGCTGCACATTCTACTGGATGTGAGGGTGTCAATCAGGGTCTGTGGAGGTGGCAGTGTTAGGCTTCCATATATGTGGGAATCGCACAGCTGTGGTTGATGTTGGGTCAGCCTGGGGTCAACCTCAGTGCAGCTGTCTCGGCAAAACTAACACCTCAACATCTTTATTTACAGTTTGGTACACACATACACAAGACTCTACCTGCTCTTTCAT
The DNA here is from genome assembly GCA_018397915.1 of Birgus latro. Lineage (NCBI taxonomy): Eukaryota > Metazoa > Arthropoda > Malacostraca > Decapoda > Coenobitidae > Birgus > Birgus latro. The sequence continues at coordinate 26,813 of JAGKTI010009629.1, forward strand.
CGAGGCTGCCCCTCACAGGATGCAGCATCATATAATCTCTCACTCTCTCACACACATAAACAACAATACAAATGTTTTATCGGGTGCAGACACAACTCGCAAAGTGCCGAAGAAATTAGGGAGGTGTGACCGAAGGCTGACTCATATACACCCAACCACAGTTACACACAGTATAGTATACCTCTTAATACAGTACATTTTTGGAGAGGTATAACAGCCGTGAAGTACATCAGTTGACAATCCTCTGCCAGCTCTGGTCACTATATTTCCGTCTATCTACAGCCAGATGCCTTAATCCCAGAAGGGGTGGCCACAAACAAATTGCCTCCATTTTTCCCTGTCCCCTGCCATTTTGCTGCCTTCCCTCCAATTTACACCCTCCTCTCATATACCTCTCTGCTCCATCCCTCCATCTCATCCTCTGTCCCACTCCCTCTCCCCCCTCCACCTCATTCACATACACTCTCCTCATTAGTCTCTCATGCTCCATCCTCTCCACCTCATCCATTCATCTCATCCTTAGTGACCCCATCCCTCTCCAGTCTTCTACTTCACTCACATACACTCTCCTTGTTAGTCTCTCACTCTCCATTCCCCTGAACATACCCCACCCCCCTCTCATATACCTCTCAACTCCATCCTTCCATCTCATCCGTGGTCTCCCTCTCCCTCTATATTTCTCCTTCTGTCTTCCCATTCCTTTTCTCATACTCTTGCCTTCTGTCCTTCGTATTATCACATCATATTAATTCTTTATCAACTTCCTTTTGCCACACACCGTCAGAAAATTGTCCACAAACTTTTCCTCACGGCTGCACCTCTCGATTCAGTTTACCTCCCACGAAGTATACCTCTAATTAAGTATACCTATCAAGATGTATACCTTTCACTACAGTATACCTCTCAGTAGGTATACTTGTCAATACATCTCAAAAATACCTCCCAATTCAGTATATTTATCAAGTATTTCACTAAGGTATACTTATAAAGATATATACTTGCACTTTTCAATACAGTACTGTACACCTATCCATAAATATACCTCTCAATACAGTACACACCTCAAACATACCTCTCAATTCAGTATACCCTCAAGTATATCAATAATGTATATCTATAAAGTGGTATGCCTTTCAGTTTGGTATACCACTCAACAGAACATCTCTCAAATAGTAGTCCTCATTACAGTATACTTCACAAAAGTATACCGCTCAAGTATTTCAATAAAGTACATGAATCAAGAGGTATGTCATTCTGTACAGTATACCTCTTAATAAGTAAACCACTCAATACAGAACAGTACCCCCTCAAAAAATACCTCAATAAAGTATACCTCCCAATAAATATACCCAAAAAAAGGATTAAAAAAAAATAACCAGTGCATCTCAATAAAGTATACCTCTCAGTAAAGTATACCTCTCAATAAAGTATACCCTAATAAAGTACACCTCTCAGTATATTATACCACCCAATAAAGTATACTTCTCAATAAAGTATACCCCTTAAAGAAAAAATGTATACATCTTGAGAAAAATAATCAGTCATGGTTAACCCTCTCTAAGTATACTTCTCATACAGTGCAAAGTTTACCTCCTACTGTAGAAGTATGCCCCTTAAAGTATACCTTATGCCATTTTCTTTTTTCTTCCTTTATATCTAAGACCCAAGATTGAAATGTCTTACAATTTTCTTACAGAAAAAAAAAACCTTGACTGTAGCAAGAAAACAAGAAATAAATAAAACTCAAAAGGAGAGAGAGAGTGGAAAATAAACCACCATTACGAATGTGCTAACTTCTTTCAAAATGTAAATGCAGGTTAGTTTTTAAATCTGATAGTAAATAGTTCTGGATTCAAACTCTGGCCATCTCACACCTCCTCCTAAGCAGTTAATTTCCATATCCTGAAAATTTATCTATCTGTTATTTCAATTCTGTGTTGGTATGAAAAGATATAAACAAGATACAAAAGACAAATGACATGTACTATGTAAAATGAATATAAAGATTCCAATTCTCAGCCTCAATAAAGCTAGTTACTGAATACCTCTGGGGTGAATTATAAGCAATTTTTACACAAAACTGTTGCTTTGTAGTGGCTGTGAAATAGACCTAAGTTGATTTTTTCTTTTTTAAACAGATGATGAACAGAGGAAAGAAAAACAAATTTTAAAAGACTCCATCCACCAGATTACAGGTGTCCTCTGTTCAGCATTTTTAACTCCAAACTGAACTCCAAATTTTGAGGTTTCTTACACATTTCCTAGAATATCCTGTGGCTAGGAGGAGGTGCTAGAAAGTTGCCAAGACTGCTATAAATACAACCCAAAAATTGGTTGTATGTTAGGATGACTCAGGTTCTGCTGCTGGGAGAGTTACACGGCATAAACACCAACCCACTGCAGATGACTCTTAGGTTCTGCTGTTGCCATTGTCGTTGTCCTGTGTATCAGCCGTCTGTGTTGGCTCCGACACCCCAAACGCGGCCAGTTCGGGTAAGATCGGGAGGGGGCGGGCGGGCCAGTGACGCACTAATTTCATACTCTCGGCCTCCTTCTGTAGGGTCTGCAGGCGGTGTAGTAACGGCCACACGTGCAGCTCCAGCCACTCCCCCACTGTCCAGTCATCAAACCACTCAGCCAGTGCCTCTCGTGCCGTCTTGAGAAGCAGGGTCACGGCATGCAGTCTGGCTGGTAGCTCTTCTAAGTCTTCATCCACTCTCATGGGGGACGAGAAGTTGTGCCGGCGACTGTAGTCTGTGATCCACCCACGACTTCGAGTGACCCGCTCCACATACGTGTCAACGTCGCGTCGCGTGGCGTCCAAACGAGCCGTGGCCTTGAACACCTGTGCCCCAGGGAAGAAGCACCAGGAGAATTTGTCCCACAGGTATGGGTCGGCGTCCAAATTGAGCCAGGTCTGGTATTTTGGCGTCTGCATGCAATTGAGTGCCTGATAGAGTTGCCCCTGCAGGCTGGCATTGAAGTACCCGTGTGATGTGGCCAGAAGTGTGACTGCCAGCGAGGGCAGGGCCGCCGGCAGGAGTTCACACAGTACAGCAAAGTGATCGTAGCGCTGCCAGCCTGTCAGAACCAAGCCACGGAATCCACCAGTAAACTTGCTGGTCTCACTGGCCATCACATCAAGCCAGTTCAGGTTGTTGTCAAGATGGCGGCGGACATTTGGCACCGTCAGCTGCTCGCCAAACGCACCCTTGAAGGCCGATGCTGCCCATACGTTCTGGAACACTTGCCCAAACTTGGTCCACACCGATGGCTGCACAAACCTGTCAAGAACTTTATGTCAAGATACCATGTAAAACAAATTTTTAAGTAACATGGAACTATGCAAAAAGTGTAAAAAAATTATCCGAAATGCTACTGAAGCATCCTGGAACTCAGGACCAAACTTGGTCCAAACAAAACGGATGAACTAGACCGTAGATGATTACCTGATGTGAGATTACAATACATAAAACAGTCCTTTATCTTACATGGAACTAAACATATATGCTTATTAAAAAAAAAAAAAAATCTATGCTTAAACTTGGTGCTTTAGATAAAAGGTTTGCAGTGACACAAAATATATTTAAATGTAATTTTGCATTCAGTAAAGGAGATACACAAAAGTTCAATCACCTGTATACATCCTCAGCATACACCCACACCATGGGCTCCACC